>FIZU01010677.1:0-10136 GCA_900064475.1 Pseudococcus longispinus | reverse complement strand
ACCAATCATTGTTGCCAAACGTTGTAAATCAGCCATTCAAGTCGGTGCAGGCACAGGCTTAAGTGAACTTGGAAAATTAATGCTTTTCGATTTCGTTGATTTTTTTAATGTTGTTCAAGTTGAGTTGAAACCTCTTCTTATAGTCCGTGCAATTTATCTTGAGCCCTCACTAATACAAAGAAAAGTGTACACAGAGTACCATTAACCAATCAGATGGCTAGAAATGCACTCGTTGTTGCCACAAGATATCTGATGCTAAAAATTGAAAAAACGAACGAATTTGGTCCAAATTCAGGTTGACTAATTTTTAGGTCATTGATGAATGATGATATATTGCAAGAAAATCCATTTTAACCATTTAAACGAATCAGTTATCCAGCGTTTAAACAATATCAGAAAGCAAATATTTTTGATCAATTTAACAATTAACTCCAGTACTATTACCGAATTCCATCAAAACCCGGTAAAATTTCGAATTTTATGAGCAGTAAATTAGTTAAACAACATAGGAGGGCACATATGATCCAATTTCGACCAAAATACGTCTTCACACATATCGATTTCAAGATTCCCAAACACGCCGATCTCGAATCCGAGCTCTGTTCCATCCTAGCTCGAAAACTTCATGCAATTATTATTAATTTTCGACTTCCAACTTTCATATCTTACAAACACCAATACAAGGGACTATCCAGATATCTCATCCATACCACGAACCAACGAATATCGTAAAATTCACCTTTACTCCAATTACACACTTGGCCCTGAGGCTATATCGCGTCATCTTTAAAATACGTGTTTCGTATGTACCTCATGGATGCCAGTCAGAGGCATAAGAATAAATGGACTAGAGATGGAATTTTTTTGATGGTCGGGTTTAAATACATAATAGAGAAAAAAAACTTAGTCGAGGTAATATTCGCAGCACAAAATAACGTTTTAATTTCGCGTCCGCGTCGTGAACTATTCGAAAAATCTGCTACACACCGAGTGCTTCGCCAATTAGCCCCGGTAAACGTGTAATTTTCAAAGTCGTAAATATTTCCCTTCTCTATGCGTATCTCCGCGCTAGTCTCGGAGCACTACATACAAAGCCAAACATCCGGATAGTTTTTCAAAAAGCCAACGTGCAAATGAAAACTTTTTATAGCGAAACGCACTGGCTCGCAACACCAGCACCAAGCAGCATTCTGAAAACTGCTTGGTAAAATGATAGCAGTAGCCGAGACCGCAATGGAAAAAACCAGCCAGGAAAAAACTTTGGTTCGCGAATGCTTTTTGTCACGTCGCGTATATTGCGGCGTCGTATACGCCAAAGTACCTCTAGTACTCTATATACGTTTTAAAAAACCACCACCGAAATATATATCTACGTATACATTTCTCGAATACTTACAAAGTAGTTAATGGAACGGATTAAACGGCAAACAGCGAACGTCGTTTCTCTTCCAAGAAATCTACCAACATTATTCGTCGTCGTAGCACCGAATAAAAGCAATCCGACCGCAATTCAGGTCCATCCGTTGCGGCCGCTCGATTTATTTATGCTGGTCGCTGTAGTCGTAGCACTATTCGTCGTACTGGTACCGAATGTACAACGTGCCTCAGCGTTTCCACTACAACGAAATGAGACAAAAGTCAACATCAACTCGCGTATATGAAAACTAAACCGTCGGCGTCCGTGATTCTGTAAACATAAAATTAAACTTTTTAGACTCTTTGGGTAAAGTACGACGACGATGGTGGCAGCGGAAGCAGAAGCAGGCGAAAAACGAAAGTATGGTCTCAAAAACCCATTCGATACGTACAGGGTGTTCCGGTAGCAGTACAGCGCCTTCAAAACAGAGATGCAGCAACACAAAGTGCCTAAGTGTATGCATTTTTGCAGATTACCAGGATTTGAAGGGGTGGTAGATGATTCAAAACGCCGTAACTCCGTTGATAATATAGATAGGCAAAATTTTTATGAAACTTTTTTGTAGAACTTTTCAAGCCCTACAAAATGAGTTTTATTCATTTTTTGTCTAATTCTAAAATTGAAGGAGCTACAACAATTTGAAAATTTGTAAGCTTAATAACTCCTTCAATTTTCAAGTTTTGCAAAATTTTGTTAAGAATAATTTTTGTTGAGCTTTCTGAGCTCTACAAAATGAGCCAATATTTTTCAGCATAACTCTAAAATTGAAGGAGCTACAACCATTAAAAAGACGAAAAGTGGCATTATTATCTCAAAATTCAATTTTATATTTTCAAAAAATGCTCAAAATGGCCTGCCATGTTTTCAATTTGGGAGTAAGTCGAAAAATCATTAGCTCATTTTGTAGAGCTCAAAAAGCTCAGCAAAAAATTACCCTGACAACATTTCGAAAACTTTGAAATTGAAGGAGCTACAATGATTTGAAAGTTTGTAGACTTCATAACTCCTTAAATTTTCAAATTGTGTAACTTTTTGTAAGAATCATTTTTGTCGAGCTTTTTGAGCTTTACAAATTGAGCTAATCAATTTTTGGCTCAGCTCCAAAATTGAAAACTTGAGAGGCAATTTTGAAAAAAAATAGAATTTTAGGAAAATAATGCAACTTTTTCATCTTTTCAAGGGTTGTAGCGCCTTCAATTTTGGAGTTACGCTAAAAATTATCAGCTCATTTTGTAGAGCTCAAAAAGCTCGACAAAAAATATTTTTACAAAATTTTTCATAACTTGAAAATTGAAGGAGCTGTGAAGCTTACAAACTTTCAAATCGTTGTAGCTCCTTCAATTTTAGAGTAAGGCAAAACATGAATATAACTCATTTTGTAGGGCTCAAAAACCTCAACAAAAATAACTCTTGCAAAATTTTGCATAACTTGAAAATCGAGGGAGTTATGAAGCTTACAAATTGTCAAATCCCTGTAGCTCCTTCAAATTTAGAGTTAGGCAATACACGAATATAACTTATTTTGTAGAGCTTGAAAAGTTCTACAAGAATATTTCAAAAAAAAATCCTATCTGTATTATGAACGAAGTTACGACGTTTCGAAACATCTACCAGAACTAAAGCATAATCTTGCCCCTTTAAATCTTCGGCTCGGCAACATGCATACACGCACGTACTTTGGGTTGCTGCATCTTTGATTTGAAGGCGGTGCACCACTATTGGAACACCCTGTATGTTTCGAGGATAGCACATACAAGTACAAAAGCACTCGGTCTGTAATACACACAAACCACATCTCTTCCTCAACCTTTGCTCTATGATGCCCATATAAAAGTACGATATCAAACTCGATTGCTGGGTTTTCGCCCTAGCGAGTTAATAAAATACAAATAACGTTCTAATAAAACACTACACCACGACCATATAATACTCTATACAGTGAATTTTAAATGTATCCCGGCTTTTTACAACCCCTTCTCTCTGCAACTCCGCAGATCCAGCCATCATTCCATTAGAATTTCGGACCCTTCATCATCGTCATACACTTTCTCATACCAAAGAGGACATTTCGATGTAGTTTCATTTCTCGATACCATGCCTCACGCACCAACAAGTGTATTTTTCTCCTGCACACATACGCTCCGTACATATAAAAATTTCACCACCCATTATAAAGTGTACTTGTCTCTCGGCGGTATTCCCGCGCTCCAGACCTCTCCTCGTGCCACTGATTGGCTTACGTCAACGCGAAAATTCCCCGAGGACGTCGATTTTACAAATTTACCACCCCGTTTGCGTCTCGTCTCGTCGCCCTTATTTGACGGCGAACCGCGATTTTGACATTTGAAAAACGTTCATTTGCGACGTCGCTACCGCCGCTGCGATTTCATTCGTTACAGTTGTGCTCTCCCCGCCCTACTTCTCATCCCTTTTGTGTATTGTCTTTACGCTAACTTTTTCTCGTTGATCTGTGTTTTTTTCTCTTTTTTTTTGCACCGATTCACATAAAAAGAAATATTCGCAGCCTACTGTGCACAGCAAATCTCTGGCAACGAGTTGGGCTTGTACGTAGGTTGTGGAATTTTCGCCAATGACGCGACAATAATTTCCCATTATTGTTGTACTCGTGTACTTTTACCTATCTATATGTGTTTTATTTGGTATACGCGTAGATACAATGTACACCGCGGCCGTTTGCTAGCCCGAAGCTATTTTATATCTGTATTGGAGATCATTATGTACGATAGAACGTACCAAGTTTCAAATTTGCCTAATCCTCGTCACCTTTCCAAACGCATTGCGATCGTGACACAATTCTAAATAGGCAGGTAAGGTACTCTCGATAGTGGAGAAAAAGGAGCAGCGAATGAGAGAGGAGGTATGGGTATTGATATACGAGACTCTTATCGAACCGATGGTTTTATTTTGATGTTTATCTTTCGAAAATATGTAAGCATATTGGTTCGATTTCCCATTCGAGCAGATTCTTTTATCGTATTTTTAAAACGATTGCACGTCTTATAGAATTTTCTAGAAATTATATCTTTATTTTTTATACAGAGTGTTCCGAAAACGTAGAAAGTAAGCCAAAAATTCCAACCTTGAAATTATGCATCATATGAGCAAGTAAGTAATAAATTTATCGAACTCGAGCCAGCATTTTAGCAAAAAAAAAAAAAGGTTTTGCTTCATTTGAAAAATTGGAGAGGTAGATCGAAAAGAAGTTGTGTGGTGACGTCGAAAAAATGTGAAAATTTTTTTGGGTCTCTGACTTAAACCAACATTTGCGAATGGGGTTCAAAATTTCAAAATTTTCAGAAATTCAAAAAAGATATTTTGAATTTTTTTAATTTATTAGGTCGTATTTCGATTTTTTCGAATTTTTTCAAGGGGTGTTTGGTAGATGATTTTTGTACATGGTCAAAATGGTTGTTTTTTAGGATATCTCGAAATTTAATAAAAAAATCAATCAAGTACATACACTTTGATCGATTTTAGGGGTTCGATTTCAACTCCAGATCCACATAAGAGGAATCTCGACACCATTTTTTTTTTTTTTTGAAGTTCTCAAATTGCTTTGGAATAGGTAACATCAAATCAGAAGATATTCTCGTGTAATGAAGAAAATTTGAGAACCCCTAAAAAGGAAAATGGTGTCTGGTTTCGTTTAATATACGTCTAGAGTGAAAATCGAACCCTTAATATCGATCAAACCGTGTGTAATTGGTTTTTTTATTCAATTCCTAGGTATCCTCAAAAATAACCCATTTTGACCATGTATAAAAATCATCTGAAGCACCTCAAAAAATCTATCTACAGTAACAATACGACTATCTACCCATAAAAAATAAAAAAAATTCATTTTTTTAATTTGAAAATTTTGAATCCTACCCTTAAAAGTTTGTCCACGGTTTTTTGACGTCACCCCTTCATAATTTGGAAAAACTGGAGGATTTCAGAAAAATTTATGTAAGCCCTGGTATTGTACTACAAATGTGTACCTGAGAAAAAAAAATCAGGCAAGTTCAAAATGAACTATGATCTCAAATTATTGTAACAATCATTTTATGGTACAAATTATGAAAAAAGAAATTTTTTCCAAAAAATAGCATCCAAAAGCTGAAAATTGTCTCAGACGACTCAGTTCGGGAAAAGGTACGAGAGATGAAGAAAGCAAGCGAGGCGCCACATTTATCCTTGCCCCTTCAGCGAAGTCGATGTAGCTGGATGACACCTCCTTCGCTGATCAACCAACGTTCTAGATCACGGTGTCTTTGTGAAAGAAAAGAAACGAAAGAAGCGGAGACGCAGACGCCCGATGGTTAGGTTACGACAGTAGCGAAGTATAAGCCACCAAGCATCGGAGCCGATGGTATGCCACGGAGACGACGAAAGCAGCCAGCGAATCGTCGATTGAAGAAAGATCGCACGACCTTAAGTTGAAGAATTTTTGTTCCTTTTACTCAGAAGTTATAATTTTTGTTCAATGTAGTCAGTTTTGTGTTCAAATTGCTGAGAACATTTAGTTTTTATTATTCAGTTCGCATCTCCCCCTCCCCCTCAAAAAAAATCCACTCCCGCGTTGAAATGTAATCAACTATGAGAAGAAGGGTATTTTCAAAATCACTCCCGTAAATTTTATACAGCACATTTTCCACCTGGCAAAAGTGAAATGTTTTCGTACGAGTATTATCTGGATTGCCCCTACATTAAAGTGCGAAACGCCAAGAACGATAATTCGAGTAAAATAAATTTTCGCAACTTGTCTTGGAAAAAAATTCGGGCGAATTTTTCCAACAGAAAAAAAAGTCTCTATGTGAAAGAAAACGAGAGGGGAAAAAAGTACATAAATCATCAACAAAATTGGAACAAACCTCGATGAAAAACTTTTCAACTTTACTAAACACGCATTAATCAAAATTCATGGTCTTCGAACTTAAAACTTACACGAACAGATTTGGATCGAATTTGAAAGAACGAAGGGGTTCGGAGCTTATGTGTCGACGGTTTTGTTATACATAATCGCCCCTTATTCTTTTTCGAATCAAATGGGAATTATTTTAGCGTTTTTTGTTTTATTTTTTTTAAAAATTGAATAAGTTTAAAACGTAGGTATACAATTAGTTAAAATCGTGCAAATCCTTAAACGAAGATCCAGTTAGGACATATAATATGTTTCAAAAGTAGTAAGTTAAGTTTTTTTACTCGAGACATTGTATTATTAAAAAATTAAATCATGTTCCTTTATTTTTTATCTATTAAAATGTCGTTTTAGCATAAAAAGCTCTTACGTACTAACTGCGTCAGAAAAGCTGATTTTCTACACCAGCATCACAAAATTTTACTTTAAAAAGATCCAATTTTGCAATGTTGTTACCTATCAAAAGTAAGTATGTAGATGAATAGGCATTGCAAAAGTTTTGAATCTAATTTTGCTGAACATTTATTTTTCAATTCACAAAATTAATATCTACATCCGTGACAAAAGTTTTAAAATTTTTCATCGAGTATATCTTGAGAACCGGTTCATAAAAAAGAAAATTGTATATAAACTTTTTTGTGCGTCTTCTCGAATACCACCAAAAAAGTCATTTACTAATTTCACCTAACAGCTTTATTCAAGGTGCTAGAGGCTTTTGAAAATTTCAATCGTGAATTACTCGAGAACCGGTTCATAAAAATGAAAATTGTAAAATACATTTTTTGTGCATATTTTCAAGTACTACTAAAAAGGTTATTTACATATTTCGAGAAACTGCTTTATTTCAAGTGTTAGAGACTTTTGAAAATTTCAATCGCGAATAACTCGAGAACCGGTTCATAAAAATGAAAATTGTATAAAACATTTTTTGTGCATATTTTTGAGTTCTACTAAAAAGGTTATTTACATATTTCGTGTAACTGCTTTATTTTGGGCGTTAGAGACTTTTGAAAATTTCAATCGCGAATAACTCGAGAACCGGTTCATAAAAATGAAAATTGTATAAAACATTTTTTGTGCATATTTTCAAGTACTACTAAAAAGGTTATTTACATATTTCACCTAACTGCTTTATTCTAGGTGCCAGAGGCTTTTGAAAATTTCAGTGGCAAATGACTCGGGAACCAGTTCACTGAGTTTTCCCAAAATTTATAGGCTTCTATTTCCAGTAGTACTGAACCTCTCATAAAAATTTTAGCTCATTTCATTAATTATTAAGAGAGTTATTGTGTCGACAAAATTTTGATATGACATGCTTATAAAAAAATACCGAATAGCTGATCTTTGATTCTCGAAAATCAGCTAAAAAGTAATACGATGTCCCAAACTCGTATTGAAAGTTGAAATTTCTCGAATACTATCAAGTTTCCTATTCAATTATTCCAATTATTCTATTCCCTGAAACCGTTGAAAAATTAATTAAGGTAGGCAGCTATCATTCGCGAAACTCAAATTGTGGTCACTTTAATAGACACTTACAAGTTTACAGATGGTCCAATTCATTTTGATTAAATCTAGCCGAAGAAATTGATTTTTAGTCAATTTATTCACCACGTTTAGCATTATTTCTGAAAATATTTCATACCGAAAGATTATCCTCGCACCAAAAATTCAAAATTTCTGGCAGAAAATTTAGTTGCAAAACGATTTTGGATTTTGTTAATTATGGTATAAAATGTAACAAACAACTCAAGAAAAGGTACGTAATTGCATTGAGATGAAGCGATGAACTCATGATACGAAGTGGATTCTATCAAATAATCGAACACCAAGTAATTAAAAAATTACTAAAAATTCCTCAATTTGCCTCGGCACATATTTTAAAAACGCATATTTCGAGATAGAAATCTGATAACATCATACCTGCAATTCGATTGCGAATCTCATTTAAAAATTCACACGATCTCGATTTCCACCCAAAAATAAAAATTTCACTTGAAATACGAACAAATGCACACCGCACACTGCACATATATCACTACCGGCGTCCGAGCAAAAAGAAAGGAATGCGAATAAAAAAAACATCGAGCACGTCGACACTCGATAAGAAATAACATACCATAATCACCACCGAACCGCACACATCCGAATTGTCGAATACCGACCAAGTGATGAGTAATACTTATCTATCGGACACACTAATTCGCACCGCAGGATCGTATACTTGAACACTTGACACCGAAGACCGAAACATGCACGAGTACATCGATCGACACTCCGCATCAAAATAAAGAATAAATAAACCCGACTGGTATTAATCGCACCCTGCTCGAGTCGAGTGCTTCGCTGGCACTACTAATTAAAAACCTTCGCGATATTTTAGCTTCAGCCTTTCATTTAGATCGTATTACTACCGCACGTCTTCTCGTCTCGATCTCATACAGGTAATCAGGACAGGTACACAACACTGCACTGTATCCACTCGTACCTTTTCTTCCACTATTTTATTTTATTAACCTGCTTTACTCCCCTAACTAGTTTCATATTTATCAAAATAAAACTCCAGGTGCACGTTAACTCGTCCACAGTGGTAGGAGTAGGCAATGAAATAAAAGAAAAAAAAAGCAAAATACTTACTAAACTGAGATACATCTCAAGGACATTTTAGGTCATTGTGTGTACGTACGTACGAGTACATAAGTGTTATCACATCGTCTAAATAAATAAGCGCTGAAATAATTTTGAATAATTTATTAACTACGAATAATTTCGCAATTAACTATTCCATCTGGAGAACCAGTTCGTTAACTCGACCAAAAAAAATACATCTACGACAGAAAACCAAACGTATTAAACCGAGCGAAAAAAAAATTCATTCCTCGTATTAAAATATTCACCACGTTATTTTTTTGTTCGACCGCGGACTAAGGCGAAATTTTGGCAGTATGAATTAAAGCCTTCGAGTCATATTGATAATTTCTTCTCGCTAAATCGCTTCTTCTCGTCTCTTCCTAAAACTATGCGCGAAATTATGCTAATTTATTTATTACTTCGAAATGACCACCACGTTATTATGGAATAATTAGTTCGATAATAAATTCATCATTACGAAGACGACGAAATCACGCGGTGACGATGACGACTACGTGTCGGATCGAATTTTTTCTACGTAGAATAAGGTACATAAAAATTTTTACGATCTGCAAATTGCAAAAAATTACCTAAAAGTTGTTCAAAGTGTACAAAAAACGTTCGAGATATAATCAACGTTGATAAAAGTTTCATTAAAATTGACAGAGAATATATATCAAATTTGAATTCCTAAAATGAAAAGTGATTGGCGTCGTTCAAACTGTACAATAAAATTGGGAAAGTTACTCGAAAGATCTTTTACTGCATTATTAACGAAATAACGAAAAAAGAGAAATTTTCTGAATTTTTGCACATTGCGTTAAATCTTGTGGTAATGTAGGTACATTTTTTTGAAATTTTTCTTTCAATTTTGAATTTTTATCTAGAATTTTATTCTTGTTGACATACATAGATTTGTATTATGACTGGAAGTCAATAAAAAATTTTCGTTACGCTTTTGAGTCACGAAATTTTGTTACCCTGGATAACTTTCTCTGACCAAAATCGTTCGTTTTTCCCCTTTTTTCCAATTTTCTTTTGAAATACTCGAATGACGCCATTTTGAGTACCCACAACCTTTTCAAGATGATCTAGGGGCCTAAAAATCATTTCTGGGCTTGTTTCAAGTCGATATCTCTCATATACTGCAATTTCAGCAAAATTGAG
>FIZU01010674.1:0-26994 GCA_900064475.1 Pseudococcus longispinus | reverse complement strand
TCCCCCCCCCCCCAACCACACCAGAGCCTTTGGGAAAATTTCTTTTTCAAAAAAAATTGAATTGAAGCCAATTTTTAATCATGGTTGTGAGTAGAAAATCAAAAACTAAATAATTTCCCTCTTCAAAATTTTTTGCCTAATTTCAAAATTGAAGGGGCTGAAAACGTAAGTTGGAACAAAATAATTCTAAAACAAATTTCAATGAGGGTAATGAATAGTACTTTGAAAACTGAACAAATTTTGTTTTGATGACATTTTGCCTATCATCAAAATTAAAGGGAAAAATTAATATAAAAAGTAAAAAAATTGAAATTTTGAATTTTTTTGAATATTTGTAGCCCTTTCAGTTTTGATGATAGGCAAAAAGTCATCATAACAAAATTTGTTCAATTTTCGAAGTACTATTAATTACCTTCATTGAAATTTGTTTTAATATTATTTTATTTCAACTTACGATTATAACCCTTCAATTTTGAAATTAGGCAAAAATTATAAAGATGGAATTTGTTCACTTTTTGATTTTCTACTCGCTCCCATGATTGAAAATTATTTTTAATCCAATTTTTTTGAAAAAGTATTTGCTCCTTAAATTTCAAATATAGGCAAGATGTTCATCTAACGTTATTTTTTAGTGGTACTCTGTCATATCCTAATTTCAACTTTGGCAGACCACTCACCAGACACCCTGTATGACAAGAAAAAAAATTCGACCATAAATAATCCATTCAGGAGAAAAAATGGACAAAAAATCATTTTTTTTGTATTTTTGAAGATGACACACCACGATATGAAATTCTGAAAAAATATGGAGTTGTACATCTAGACTAGGTACACAATATATATTTTTTTCAGCTGGCCACTAGAAAGCTTAAAATGTCTATTTGACCTCGAAAAAATGCTCCAATTTTTTCAGTTCCACAAATTACCCTTCGTACTGTCTGCTATTCCTGCAAGTTTGGAAAAATTTGGTTGAAAAATTCGAAAAATAGAAATTTTCAACGAAAATCCGCATAAGAATTTTACATCATCAGGACCAACTTCTACTGGACAATTTAAAATTTGGCACTGGGGACTAAATCACTCCTATAAACCCAGTAATAGATAGGTATTTAATTATTGAGCTCATTTGTCTGAAAATAAGACTTCCTTTTGCAGCTCTGAAAGACCAAAGTGTAAAAATTTAGAAGGTAGGAATAATGCTGAATTAGGAATGAAAAGTATAAGGAATCGCGTTGACAAAAACAAAATGAGCATAGTACATAGGCATACACAAAGGTAGATAGAATACCGCTTCAGAGGCCTATTTTTTTAATGTGAAATTCACACATTGTGTACCAATTAAGTACAAACTACAACAAACGAAACGAAAATGAAATTATCTTCTCGGATGATTCACTCACAATACAAATTGTAGACCAACAAACACTTCACATAACAGGTTCACTGCAGTATGATAAGCGATATACACTCGTACGTGAGTTTCACCACACCTAACTTCTGTTTATAAATATCTAATGTTTCGGAGATAACTAAATCAGTCGTCGCATCACAGTGCATTAACACGTTAAAATCGGGGATTGTGTTGTGTTTATTTAAAATATGGAAGCAACTGCGACATTTCTTGAAAATTCCAACGATGTAAATGAATATGAAGTTAGAAGTCTGCTCGAAGAAAATTACGATATTGCTTTGGAGAAAATTAAACGATTAGATGGTTACGATGATTTCAATTTTCATATATTACCACCCGTGAGTATGCCATGTGTACCTATACCTACAGCTACCTACATTATTGTTTTTAACCATATTGAAGGAACCGATTATAGTATCAACTTTCAAGTTCTAAAAGACTAAATTCATTGGAATCACTTCGAATAATCTATTGATAAACTTCGAGTTATAACTGATATTTTCTTTGATTTCAAGATAAAAATGAATAAAACCAACAGCTATACTCAAATATGTCTCCATGGTTATGTTTTGAAAGTATTGAGCTGGGAGAATTCAGCTAATATTGAATTCATCACCGAATATGTAAATGTACTGCTTCACTTAAGTAAGAACAATATTATGAAAAAATAAATAAAATAATACCACCACACACTTACTCGCTTCTACCCATTTACAGAAGATCAAAATATAACAGGTCCTTATCCAATACAGAATAATAAGGGTGAATATAAAACTTATTGGAGAAAAAAAGATGTCGGCAATACAGAAAAAGGTAAATGCATCTACCACTATACCTATACCCAAACGTATCAACGCAAATAATCCATTAATGTACAATTGATAATTGTTTTTCAAGAAGATATTAATCAATTTTTATCCACATTATCACAGGATTGGATCCAGTTGCTTTAGAATCATTAGAACGAATTCACGTAGCATTACTTTTCGAGTTTATTCCAGGAAAATTACTGAACGATGTGCCATTTGGGGAAAAATTTTGTTTTTCTGTAGGGCAAATTACTGGAAAGCTACATCAAGCTATGAAAGTAAGCACTAATCGTACCTAACAAAAGACAAAACAAAACACCCTTTTACCGTAAAATAAGAAATCAATGAGATAGATGTTCTCATTGTGATAATTCTAGATCAAAATGGCTCCAATGGTTAACTAACTTCCTTAAAAAAATTGACAAGATTTGTTAAGGAATAATACAAGCACACAAAACTAAGAATTTCCCATGCTTGCAGCCATTTTCCAATTCGAAAGTACTTCAAAGACCGCATTTCCTGTGGTCTTTGAAATATGTAGCAGACTCACTGAAATATGCAGAATTCGTCCAAGACGAAACTAAACGTTCGATGGTAACCAAGGCAATAGTAGATTTCCAAAACGAAGTGGTATCGCGTATGAATGAATTAGAACAAGGTAAGCACATTGTAGATGTAACAAAACAAACATGAAATTGAAATTCATTCATTACTTATTACACTTACTAACAACAAGTCGATCAAAAAGCAAGTTCTGTACTCGCTTAGCTACAGTTGGCAAGAAACGCTTCATTGCCCATGTTGTAAATAACGAAAAAGTTCATTGAACGGACTTGAAAATATTGAAAGTATCATTGTAAATCTTACGTAGTGAAGCTTTTTGTCATCATAAAGTTGTTTTGAATAATGAACGAGGAATGAGTGAGATTTGAAATCAATAGATGGATCATCGATGGTCGACTGCTCGATCAAGTATATATTCACGAACGAACTACACTTCTTAACTTACACTGGAATGTGAAAAACATTAACAATTTAACACCAAATTAATAGTTAAACGACTAAAACATTGCACAACTATTCTAAACTTTTAATTCAAAGTAAAATTGTTACTTTTTTCACTCAAATCAGTCGTATCAAATCAAATCTAGAATCCAAGATGCAAAACATAGATAACGTTTAATTCAAGGGGAGGGGGGAATGCTTTGTATAGGGCTCTTTCAGTTTGGAAAAAAAAAAGCATACCCAATCTCCTGAACATTTGATTCCTTTATGAATATGGGAGCGGGTGGGAGATGTGCTAAAAGCATACCCAATTCCTGGACACCTGGTTCCCGTACAGATGGAACGATGGGAGTGTGTGGGTGGGAAGCTAGTCTTGTGACGTCAACAAAATGCAACGCCGCGGGTGTTTATTTACTTCAATCACTATCAAATTAATCAAAACAATAATTTCTGAGCAAAAGTATTTAGAACAATGGTGGTGCTAAGACTTTTGAACTGGTAATTGCGAGGTATAGGCTGGTATAGGTACCTCTATATATTTTCAAAAAATTGATTTGAACTTACTCCCTGTCATTTTTCAGGAATCATTCATGGAGATCTAAATAAGGCGAATTTTATAATCCTTGAAAATGATGAAACTGATCCGGAAATATGCGGAATTATAGACTTCAGTGACATATCGCATTCGTGTTATCTATTTGATTTAGCCATAACTATATTATATTTATCATTAGACGAGCCAGACCGTTTGGAGCATTTTACTGCTGCAGTTCTCTCAGGATATCCGAGGGAATTGACCGATTTGGAAATGAATTTATTAAAGGTACGTTGATTTTTTCGTAGTAAATTCAAATTGAAAATACACAAGTATAACGTGATGATTTCTGTTTCAGACTTGCATATGTGCTCGTATTTCACAAAGTTTAATTTTAGGGCTGTATTCTTATCATTTATGCCCTTCCAATACGTATCTGCTGACGACTCAAAAACAAGGATGGCCTTTGTTGGAGAAATTACAGAATCAAAAAAATGAAAGTTTTATTGCCAGTATTAAAGATAAATTCTTAAGCAAAGATCAAATATAATCTTTCAACGAGCTGTAAAATTTCAATATGTTTTCGTAGATAGATAATATTGTAGGTATTTTAAAATAAAAAATATTTTATAAAAATTTGGTTCAATTCTAGACGATGTTGTATGTATTTTATGCATGTATATTATGTTTGTCAGAGTTGACACGGAGAATATTCACATTGAGAATTTGTTCAACGAGCATGAGCATTTTCGAGAATATTCTTTTTTTTTTTGCTTTTAAATGATTTTTACGAGATTTTTTTTTGACAGTTTTCATGATTTTGTAGCTATTTTTACAAAATTTTCGACGATTAATGAATTTTGAGTTCATTTTTACACATTTCTGATGATTTTTGTTGACATTTTGATAATTTCAACAACATTTTCGGCGATTTTCATGTTTTTTTTTTACCATTTTCATCATATTTTGAATGATTGGTAGTTGAAGCAAATTTTAAACATTTTTATAACTTTTGTGGATTTAATTCGTGATTTTTTGACCATTTCTACGATATGGGAAAGGATCGACTTTGATGCTGATGTGTAATTGATCGAAAAATACCCCTATGAAATTATGAACCATCAGCAGTAGTTTTCGAAGTGAATGACGTCAGGCTGACCATGTTTTGTGCCACTTTTAACATGAATGATGAGGACATGAATTTTTAATTTATTGATATGTAGTTTCATTTGACAACTTGTTGGAAATTTAGTCGATTTATTTGGAGAAATTTTTACTCTTCGATGGTCGTTCGATGGAATCTTGAGCTGCGACCAAATTGAGTTTTTCATCGAATCTTGAAATAAAATCGTCGAAATTATAATTTTTAATGAATTTTGTCTTCAGGTCTTCGTACCTCCGCCAGTCCTAATAAATGATTTAAAATGGAAAGATAATGGTCAGCATTTGCATAAAAATTAGTGCAAATATTGAAAAATGGTCGAAAAAGCATAAAGAATTTTAATAATGTGGTGAAAATTATTGAAATTGTCGTAAAAATTTGTAAAAATATCGTAGAAATGAACAAAAAAAATCTAGTCATGAAAATCATCGATAATGTTGTTAAAACTGTCAAAAGTTGACAAAAATTAATGAAAATATTGCAAAAATAGTACAAAAATCAATAAAGTATTGGCAAATTTCATTTGGTCAAAATTGTCATTCAATGTGCTCAAATGTTCTAGAATATTCTCAATATTTGAGAATTTTCTTGGAATTTGCTGGCGAGAGAAAATGCTAGATCATTTGACACTCCGATGTTTGTACCAATTAAAACAGATCAAACTGAGCAAAGAATAAAAATGACAATCCCAACAATTTTTCACGTAAAATTTATTCCAAGAATTATTTACAAATATTCGGTAAGGTACATTTTACAATTCATAGTAGAACAAAACACAAGACTGGTGAATTTATAAACATTGAAAATAAACATTTTTCGAGAGGAACACATTCTCTAACTTAAAGCATAATTAAACTAAAATGAATGCAAGGTATATTTCAAACTAAATTCTTAAATTACTTTTAAAAAAACCGTTTCGTAATCATACTTAATTACACACCTACGAATTAATTCTCAACACGTAAAATTAAATTCTTATTACGTACCAAATCATACGGTAAATTTTTCTTACTAATTATCCTTCTTTCTACTTTCCATGTACAAATATTAAAATAATTCAACACGATATACTATATACTAACGTAACCGGAAATCTTACAAACCATACAAAATATAAAAATAACACTGGATAATGAAGTAAAGTTAAAATTATCAGAGATTTTACGTCAACGTATAGATATAGTTATTTGTATTACAAGCGTAAAAAAATTTTATGTGGAAACATTACAAGCGTTAGCTATGTTCAACTAGTGTACACTAGATATAATAAATACCTATTAAATAAAACCAATACAAAAATCTTTTGATCTGTAAACATCTATTTCCATTCGTTCGTTATTTTTAAATCACCAATTCAAAAATAATTCAAATGAAACTAATTAAATAATCGTATGTGAAATACAGAAAACGCATCCCCTGGTGAAAATTTAATCAACTAATAAAGCACAGAAGTTTCTACACAGGAACCAAAATAAAAATAACGATAATGTAAATAAAATAAAATAAAATCGACGAACACCAAATTCATAAATATTTAAGTATCAAAAATTACACAATAAATACATAAAAATGAAAGCAAGAACCTACAACACCTGTCTAATTAATCGAATGTGCGAAACTTGATATTACTTTGTAGCAAAACACTGTGAAAAATGGCGGTAAAAATAAATTAGAAAAATACCAATTACACGAGTTTTAAAATAAGAATTAAAACATAATCTCATCATCGACGTAAACCGAATACGATTCCATTTTTAAACTTTTCATTTATTCGAATGCAATTTTGTGTTTTACCAAACAGATCGAAGGTAGGCCTATAAAATACTTGGATCTACCAAGAGTAATTTCATGCTCTTTTTTTACAGATCCAAATTCAATATATGGTCATATTAATTACTAAACACGAAATATTACAAAAAAATAATAATAAATATTCTACGGTACATCGGTGCTCAAAATACAAAATGAAATGACTACGTCTTATACAATTACGAATGATGAAAAAAAAGTAGGTATAACCAATAAAAAAAATTTACACATAGCGAATAAGTAAATATAGTTAGATTTTATTTCGATTGAAATTTAGACAAAAAACCGATCGGAAATTAAAATATCTTTCTATTCGACGTCGTAATAAACTCTGCGCGTACGTACGAAATGTTAGAAGCTTTGAATCGTTTGAAAATAAAGTACTTACGAAATAGAAAAAAATCAAGAAGAAAAAAAATAAAAAATAAAAATAAAAAACAAAAACAAAATAAAGAAAAAAAAATTCAGCAAAGTTATCGCAATTGTTACACAGATTTGAAAAAAGAAAAATTCAACGCGACTGCAGCGTATACTACGAGGAACATAGAGTGGTACTATTTGGGGCATATTCGACGAACACAACATCGTCATCTTCCTCGTCATCGTCGTCCTCTTCGTTTTTGGCTTTTTCCACATTTTTACACAACGTGCACATGAATTCGGTCTGGTTATCGATTTCGATTTTCGTCCCTCCGATGCACACCATGTGCAACCAATTCTTGCAATAATCGCATTGCACCCATTCGACCAACTCTCCGGTTGGTTTTAGGCATTTCGTAGCCACGCATTCGCTTTCTTCTTCGTCATCGACGTCGTCGTCTGTTTTATCGCCTCTTTCCGGCGACGATATGCAAATAACGGAGGAAAGATTCTTCTCGGCGATTTCTCGTTGCTGCCTGGTTTCGGCGGCCGAAGCTCTTTTATACGGCGACATGTTCTGTTTTCGGACTCGTTTACGAACCGTCGTCTCTTTCTTTTTAATTTCGGTGGCCGCAGGGGGTGCGAAAGTCTTGGAATACAGATCGTTTTCGTTGTTTTCCTGCTGCGTAATGTGTTTACGTTTACGTTCTTTGGATAATATGGCGACAGATGTTAGCTCGTTCTTTAACGACGACGTTTCGTTGGTTAGTTCAAGTTCGACTCTGGATTTATCTAAGCTGGCGTGCTGGCTGAATGGTTTGCAGGCGTTCGAATTAGCGTTCTGATTGGTCGTATCGGCGTTGGCGTCTAGTTTATGCAAAATCATGAATATTATCTCGTTTTCGGGTAAATCTAATTCGAGCAGGAATCCTCGGAAGAGTAACGATTCTAAGCTATTTTTATTCTCGCTGCTCAAAACGACCGGAGCGTTGTGTTTGGCCAGCTTGGAAATCGGATCGGTGCTATTTTTGGTCAGCACGCTTAGCTCGGGTGTACTTAGCAGCTCGTTCACCGATTCTCTCCATTTGGATTCGCGATCGAGTAGGCATTGCATGGCGATACCTTCGAGCGTGCGGATTTGTATTTTTTGCAATTTGATTAACGAGTTCATTACGATTGTCGAGCTAGGTCTTTTCGATCGTTGACAGAACGGACATAAGAATATGCGATAATTTGATTTCTTATCTTCCCAATAATTGGCCAACAGTTTCAAGCACTGATCGTGGAAAAGATCTTTGCATAAAATACACTCCTTCATGTACACCGTCGATGGCATATTACAAACGCAGAACGTCGATTCGCTTTGCTTCTTTTTATACGTATTTTTCACCCTGAGAGAGCGCATTAATTCGAATTCTCTTTTTTCGGCCACTTTGAAAGAAGACACGACTTTTTCTTGATCGAAGTTCTCTTTGATATTGAAATCAAACGCGCCGAATGTGGGAGACGGTTCGGTGGCGTTCGGTTTATCGTTTTTCTTATATTTGCAGATTCGTTGTAAATTACGTCGCGGCATCAGCACTTCTAGCAAATTGAATAATTTCGTATCGCCTAAGAACATTTTGTATACTTCGTTTTTCCACGATAACGCTTTGTTCAACACCTCTTCCAATTTGAACATATCATCCAACTGCACGTTCATGCTTTGAGCTTCTTCGAACAGATTTTCGATAACTTCTAAAAACGGGGCTGCTTTTTTCGGCCCGAACAGACCATCGACGCGTTCCTTCCAAACGTACACTTTCTTAATGGTCGATTGCAGTTTCTCTTTACTTGGTAAAAACGCATCTACCGCGTTGGCTTCGTCGAGTAACTTTTCCAATTTATTCAACGGTAATTTATTACCGTAGGTCAGTTGCTTATTGGTAACGATGCTGGTCAAACAGGAGGCGGCTTTTTTCTCCCAAGCGTCGACTTTTTCCTTGGTCAGCAACAAATCTTTCTTGACGGAGACGACTCGATCGTTATCTTCGGCATTTGGTATACTGGCGCTGCAGGCGATCAGCTGGTTAATGACGTCGGGTGTCAGTAGAGACGGATTCTTCTTTTTTTCTTTGAATTCTTCGATCAGGTAGAGGACTTTTTTGTGATTTTTCAACGTATCTATGGAGGGTATTTCGACGTTGGGGAAATTACCTCGTTTGAGTAAATTTTCCACTTCGCTAACCGTGGCGTTCTCTTTGCGTAATATTTTATCGGTATCGATTTGAAGTTCGTCTAAAAATTTCAAGAAATGCCTGACGGTGTTTTCTTGTGGCAGTACGCAAGGTATGCGTTGTAGCTCTTCGTAATAGCTGCGAATTTCGGTCAATGTGACCTTCTTGTTTAGCGTTTGTTTACGCGACAGGATGTTTTTGAAGTCGACTGCTAGAGCGTCTTGAACGGATTTGATGGCTTTTGATAATAGATTGAGGGATAAATCGTCGGGGAAATGTTTCTCTCGAGCTTCGCTGAGTAACTCTTTGAGACCGGTTAACGAAATATATCTAGGCGTGTTGACATCCAAAGCGTCGTGAACTTTGGCAGCCCATGAAGCGACCGATTCGGCTTTTTCTTTCAGCTTTTCCAACATGACTGGTAATTCGTCCAATGTGTAACGGTATCGTAAGGTATGGTCGATGGCGGTGCATCCGCAGTGATCTCTGAAATGACGCAGACACGTCACTCGTTTCGGACTACATTTACAAGTGACGGCGGACAGGAAGCAGGTGGTGTTGCATTCGGCGCACTGGCGTTCGTCGTCGGCCAACAACTCGAAAGCTTCACGTTCGGCGTTAACGACGCCCCATTCGAGCAGCGCTTTCCTTTGTTTATTTTCGACGTCGAGCATTTTCAGCATGTCTTGATGCGTGGCCAAGGCCAGCTTGGAATTCAAATTTTCCGGTACCGAAGCCATTTTGCAGATAAGCTCGTCGTGAGAGAAAACGCAGTACCTGTGTAGGCTGGAGTAGTGCTCGACGCAATCTCGACCAAGGGGGATCCAGTCGACAGGAGCGAAGTTGACAGCTTCGGCGAAATTATAACCGTGGTTAAAGCCAGCGTGATAGGCTCTGGGAAATGTTAGGACGAATTCGCCGGCGGCTTGATCGATATGATAGACCGGAACGCCTCGATCCATCAGTATGTTCGGATTCAGGATAGTGACCAGCTGATGCAATAAATCCGGTTGATTGCGGAATAAATCCGGCGTAGTTTCTTGCATAACTTTTTCAAATTGTTCGGCTTGAGATCCGGGGACGCCGTACCAGGTTTTAGGCTCGCCCCAGTGTAAATAATTGATCGAGTAACTCCAATGGTCTTCGTTATGCCAGCAGAATGTGGAAAAGCACATACCGACGTACATCCAAGGTATCTTCATGCCGGAAATATCGGCGTTAATGTAGCCCAAAACCGAGCCCTCGAGAACCGGGATGTTGTTCAAGTTCCAGCTAGATTCGACGTATGATTTATAGTAATGATTCTCATCGCCGGAATTTTTCAACGCTAATTTAGTAGGGAAGCCGGAGCCGTGATCCATGCTGTGTAAATCAGCGCCGTACTCGACAGTGACGCTGGAATCCATCGAGGCTAATATTTTCCAGTATTCTTGTTCGACTTTCTCAGTGGGTACGAGGTGTACGGGCATGTTGAAATAATTCGATTTGAACTGATCGGCCATTTCGCCAAATTGCTGCAGAGAGTACTCCCTTTCAGCTTGCTCGAAACCGAACGTGGTATCGGTAGCTTTGCTGACCACAGCTGCGATACATTTAGGACATCTCCACTCGCCTTTCGGCACAGCCGTCAAGGGTGGTACGAGACAAAACGTATGATACCCGTCGTCGCAACCATCGCAGAGCAAAATACATTCCTCGGATTCGCCGTTACCGCAAACCATACATGCCGAATCAGCTAACAAATCTTCCGGTTGATTTGGATCTGATTTCTTCTTACTGGGCGAATTTTGCTTCTTGTTCGAGCCCAATATTTTAGGCCCAGGACCGTAAAACGTCAACCTTTGCAATTCCTTGTTTTTATCCTGCATGGTGGGATTTTTGAACGTATCGCTGACCAAAATCTCGGTGCCATTTTCATCGCAATTTGAACGCGTACAACGTCTACTGCTACCGCAATTTTTGCTGCCCATTTCTTGAACACCAGGTTCAGTTTTTACTTTAACCGTTTCCGCTGAATCTTTTCTAGCGGCGGTACCAGGGGAAGAGGAAGCGGTGGCGAGGTTGGGTTTAGATTCTTCCTGTTCTGGGCCATTTTTCAGTTTACTTCTTTCGAATTTTTCGTACGGTAGAAGTAAGCGTTTGTAGTACGTTCGTAATTGCGGGCCGACGTTTTTATCATTCGTGTAGCCCATTCGAAGCGCCACCTTGGACCATTTTTTTTCCATGTTTATCTTATCGAATCCTCCTTCTAATTCGACTATCCTATAAAGCGAATACATATCGACGGTTTTATCTTCGATAGCTGGTATACGTATTTGAACGCCGCTGTAATTCCAATAGGTCGCCAAACGATCCAAAAAGTACAATTTTACTCTCGTATTCGCGTCTAATTCGTTTAACTTTTGAATACGAGGTGTAAACTTGAAATGATCTACGTCGACGGCGAACGGAGGATGCCATTCGGGCGGCGGTTTCACTTTACAGATGCCAGTTTTCTCGGCCAGCGGTCTTATTTTATTGATGTAAGCTAACGGATCGAGGAACTCTTCGACAGACGGTTCGAAGACAGGAGCTTCGGGCGGTACTCGAAATACGAATTCTCCATTCGACATGTACGTGGCAGGATCGATGAACGAAAGAGGATTCGTTGATTTCGACGATGACGTTGGACCGGAGTTTAAATCGCGATTTTTAGCTTCGACGAACATCTGTTTTTTAAACGTGCTCTTCATTGTGATCTATCGACGAGCTCGGTTTCGTAGCGAATGAAATATCAAAGTTTACTGGTAATGGAATTGTCTGTAAGAAAAAGAAAAAACAATTAGTTAATTTCAGTCACGAGATTCGAGAATGAAAGTTTTTTAACGATAGATTAAAAAATTTACTGCGATAATGTTTGATCAAATTTACCAAAAAAATAACCTAATTCTTTACAAGTTACGTAATCATACATTCACACAAAAAAAATTATTACAGAAAGATTTATTAAAATTACCAAAATACTATACAGCTGTAACAACACATGTTATTTGTGAGTTTTTTACGCAGTCAGTTGTTGTAGTAAGACTCGCTTCATTCAAATCAATAGGTACGTATTTCTAGTTCCCATAAAACGTCATCAGTCGCGAGAATACGAGCATGTAATTTGACACGTTTGACATTTGCGTTTGTCATTTTTGCGTTGCTTTTTTTTGTGTATTTTTACAGATTCATATTTTTTCCTTTTTTATGTGCATAAATTGCTAAGATCCAGATCACTTGAGAGTTGAGGTTTTTTTAAATTCAGATTAGATCCAACACAGAAGATCTGATCTACAGATCCAAAAAAAGATTAGATCACCACTCTTCAGTCAAATTTTGAGGATCTTAAATCTTTGTAATTTGTAGTGATCTGAGCTGTAATCTTTATAAAGAAATCAGAGATGGCGGTCCAAACCCATATGCACGGGCGTCGCTGACGGGGGGACAGGGGGACGTGTTCGCCAATATATGAAAAAATACATTAAAATCACAGATGTATATTTGAAACTCAGCGACGTGCATGCCCATATGTCTCAGGTTCAGGGTTTGGGTTCGGAAGAATCGGGTTCGGGTTTCGGGGTTTTTCGGGTTCGGTTCGGTTCGATTTAGTTCCGGACCATTTTTTTTTCAAAGTTCTCTTCATGTTAAAATATCGGGTGACCAGTTGACCATTTAATAATTGTGGCACGGTTGTGGAATTTCTGAGAAAAACTTAGGTTGGACTCCGGATCCGAACCCTGAACCCAAAAAATGTTTCGGGCTCAGGTTTATTGGGTTCGGGTTTCATTAAAATTATAGGGGTTTTCCGAGTTTCGGGTTCGGTTCGGTTCGGTTCGGTTCGGTTCGGTTCGGTCCGGTTCGGTCTGGTCCGGACCACCATCCCTGATAAAGATTATAGATCCAGAGATGAAAAACTGAAATGATAAAATTAAACTTGAAGTTCCAGTTTTTAATTTTCAATTATCAGTTCCTATGGTTTCAGTTTCAGTTTTTCACTTTCCAGTTTTCAGTTTTCAATTTTCTCAATTCCAGTTTCTAGTTTTCAGTGATGGAAAACTGAAACGATTTTAGTTTCGGTTTCAGACTTCAGTTCTAGTTTCAGTTCTCATTTTTTTATAGTTTTAGTTTCAGTTTCAGTTCCAATTCCCATTTTTTTTTTTTTCAGTTTCAGTTCTCATTTTTTTGCCCTAGTTCAATTTTTAATTCTAATCCATAGAAAAAATTCTAAAACTATGCTCGTATGTTTGGTATAGTGTTGTGGTAAAACTGGAAAATGACATCTCTGGAAAACTGAAAAGATTTTAGTTTCAGTTTCAGTTCTCCTTTTTTTTTAGTTCCAGTTCCAGTTTTCCATCACTGCTAGTTTTCAGTTTTCACTTTTCAACTTCCAGTTTCAGTTTCAGTTTTTCCATTTTCAGTTTTCAGTTTTCCATCCCGGCATAGATCAATCGAATTTCAAGTATTTTTTATCTAAAATCCTCAAAATATGGATCTTTAGATTGAAAGAAATGGATCTTTTTTTGGATCTTCAACTTTTTTTGAAATTGATTAATAGAGATGATCAAATTCTAACTTTCCAAAATCAATTTCAAAAAAAGTTGAAGATCCAAAAAAAGATCCATTTATTTCAACTGAAGATCCATATTTCGAGGATTTTAGATCAGAGATGCTTGAAATTCGATTGATCTATGATCTTTATAAATCAGATCACTACAAATTACAAAGATTCAAGATCCTCAAAATTTAACTGAGAACTGAGGATCTAATCTTTTGGATCTGTAGATCAGATCTTTTGTGTTGGATCTAATTACTAAAATCTGAATCTAAAAAAAATCCTTCAAGTGATCTGGATCTGGATCTTAGCAACTTATACACATAAAAAAGGAAAAAATATGAACTTGTAAAAATACACAACAAAAAAAACGCTTCGACAAAAGTGACAAACGCAAATGTCGGACGTGTCAAATTACACGGTCGTATAGCGACGAAGAGTTATCAGTTTTTCTGTATGTGCATTAAAATGTTTACGTTACAAATATCATCTTTCAGCTTCGTCGTGGGAAAAAAAATTAGCAGGATCAAAAAGAAACCGAGCAATAATTATTACCTTCACAGAGAAATAAGTGAATCCTCAGAAATTTTACTGATTTTAAAATTCAATCACAAGGATGAACCACTTCTATTTGTAACACTTTTTGAATAATTTTTTCTACGATCAACGTCACCATAACCAGGATATTTGTAACAACGTAATAGGATATTTTTTCAATTATAAATAATACTTCGGTATTGCCAACATTTTTGTAAAACAGAAATACAATCAGAACTTATACATTTCCATACGAATTTATCGACAGTTTTAGAAAAGTGAATATGAGCCTACATTGTACATTTGTGATCAATTCAAAAATACCACAATTCAAGATCATGAAATATAATTTTTTTTTTTAAATTTCATAACAGGTATGAGTATTAATTTCAAATTAATATTCGATAATCTTGAATTTAACGCAAATTGAATAAAAATCACAATTGCACTAAAATAAATCCAAGTCTCTTTTTTGGTTCATGAAAATACTGATAACTCGTATTCCAAAGACATTAGTCTGTACAGCTACAGCTGATATTTCTAAAATACACGTAATTGCACTTGAAACAGTGAATCTCATTTCAAAATTGTTAGGAAACTCAATTTTTAATGCGAATGTAAGTATTAAGATCATTCTCGAAGATTGAAGTTCATCGAAAGAAATCATTCATGATTTATAGAGCTCAGCTGTGCATATTGTTTTAATGGTTTCATGGACAGATTCTTTTTCTACGAAGTGAAGTTATAACAATGAATCAGTGAAAACCACAAACATACAACGTTACACTTCACTAATTCAAAAACAGAGTCAAGTTTTATTTATCAATAAAGCAAATTTTTACAGATCGTGTACTATGGCAAGTGATCTCGATGATCTTAGAACTCTTCGAAATATCGAGGAAAGTGATCGAAAGTAAATCTGTTTAAAAATGAAATTGCTTATGATTTGTTTCATCAAATTCGAATTTAGTGAAAGCCAAGGCTACAAGACATAGATTCAGAGATAAAAATAATACCTTGAACATGATTTCAAATTTCATTTCAACATCAAATATCTACACTCAACTTTTCACATTTCTTGCTCATAAAATTCCTCGTGCAGATCTTAAACGCCACCTTTATCTAAAAAAAGCTCGACTTACTGAATTAAAATCACTTCGTGAACAGATAAAATACGATATTACTTTTGAATAATAGAAAGGAAATTATTTCGACAGAAAGCAATGTAAACACAGATGTTTCATAAGAATCATAATGCATTTCTTACCAATGAGTATAAGTAGATTTCATTTCAGCGAGTCTACGATGCATCCGAGAGTTCATCTAAAACAGGTGAAGAAAAAATATTAGAATCATATGGTATATGTTAAGCACCTAAACAGAGCAGCCATTTTAAATGACCGAGTCAATAATAGTCATTTCAAATCAGATGATACTTTTCAATACCAATTAAATCTGAATAATTATCAAAGGTAGGAGTGCAAATGAAACACTATATTTGTTTTACTTATATAATATAAATCATCGTAATAATTACTTGACATAAATCAGAGAAATCGAATCTCTTTAAATGGAATACTCCAGTTCGAAATTGGTTTTGCTGTTCGTTCAAGTTCAACTTCAAATTCAAATTCTTACAAAACAGAACTCCATAGTCGAAAAATACTCTGAAACATGAAACAAATCAATATACCATACTGCAATACGAGCAAGGTGCGATGGTTCAAAATGAAAATTTAAACTGATGAGACATTTCTAATCGCGACATAAGTTCACTAATCAATTTACCGATGGTCGTATTTGTGTCCATGATTATTAATAATAATCACCTTACTATAAGAAAAACATCTAATGACAGGTTAAATCACAAACCATTAAATACGAAATACACACGTAGTTGAATTAAAAGCAAGCGTAAGAGATGAGTAATAATCCCAACATAACAATGTAACCCCATACATTGAATATTTCACCGTGAAATTAAATTCAAGTTATACGCGTAAAGCACCTTGCATTTTCGTCGATCAACATAAAAATAAAATTTTTCTCGTTTCCTTGCAAAAATGAAGACTTAATTGCGAAAAAATAATTTTTAAAAGAGCATTGTAGCATTGTACGAGAAACTTACATTTAACGCGATCCACGAGAAAATGTCATCTTTTCACTATGCAAAAAAATATACGAACTAAAAACAAAGGTATACACTTTACGCTGCAACTTGTTTTTTTCTAATAACACGAAATACAAATAGCTACGAACAAGTATTTTCTTTTTATAATTTTAAATTATAAATTGCGATTTTTTATTTTCTAAAATCGAAAAAATAAATGATGAATTTGCGTACGTGACAATACACCGCGAGTAATGAAACTCCTAAGATTTCATGGTATGAGTTTGAGTATGAATGAAGTCTATTGTAGGAGTTCATGATTGGAGTTGTGTTGAGAATTGACCATTACCAATTACGTTTTGTAGGCGTTCGAATACTTATTATATAAATTATTTCCGATATTTTATTAAATTGTATATTAAATATTTAGTTTTGAACGTCAATTATTATTCGAAGTAAAATTAGTATTTAGTTGCTCCATGTTTTCTGTGACATTTTGCAATTTCGGATAAAGTTTACGTAATGCCTAATGATGAATAATATTGAATTGTACGTACTGAGCATGCACCTCGTTTCGTTGATATTGTTTTCAGTAAAAAGCTTCGAACTTTAAAATTAAAATAGCAAAAATACGTGGAAAAGTATGCTTATTCAGAGAACGCTGTCTTCATTAATTTGTTACTCTGTGAGAGAAGTGAGATGGGTTGATTTGGTTGTAAATTGATAAAGAAGCAATTTCACTTTCTTGATAAGTGTAAAGCTATTAAGCATGGAGGAGCAGTTTGGTTATGACATTGACTAGTTTACTTGATAGTTTCCGTATTAGCATATCAGTGATTATTTAGAGCTGCTTTCAGTACTACAAATGTACTGTAGTCAATTTAAGTTTATGTTTGCTCAGTGATTACTATAATCTGCCACATGGAGGAAAAAGTTAAGATCACGTTTGCTTTTGCGATGTTACACTACATTCAAATACGTATTGTATAACACTAAAGTCTATATTGATCGACTCAAACCATCTCAATTACTTGCTAACGGCGAAGATGTGAAAATCAAAAATCAAGATTAATTCACTATAGGCATTTATTTAAATACTTCAATTATTATACCTTTGGTATAAACACGTAACAAAAAAATATAAAACTAATTACAAGTAAAAACAGATACAAAATATAACAAAAATCTATCATTTATAATTGAAAATTTTGTACGTTGGACATATAATCAGGTCTATAGGTTGAGACTTTAGAACGACCAGTTCTAGTTGATATTTCTGAAAACCGATCTATTTCAGTCATCGGCTGTGGCATGAGCATGACCGGATGTAGATTTAAAGATTTTCTAGAACCTGCAGTTGAACCTGTATCACCTATGTAAGCACTGTTAATTTCTCCTGTGATCATAATACAAAATATGATTCGTAAATAAAACAATAATTAATACAGAGCACTTGAATTTTTCGGTTCTTACCTTTATACAAAGATCCATTCGTACCGTATAAAGGCTCTGGTTGAAGTTTGATATGTCGAGCTGCTAAAATAAAAGCTAAAGTTGCTAGTACGAGAGCATCTAGACAACTAATTACGGCCAAATAATACGCCCATCCTATTTTGCAATCTCCAGCATTGTACATATCAGAAAGTGAACCACAAGTTTTGCGAATGATATCCAAATTCCATCCCAAAGGATACACAGTCACCGAAACAATGAACGAAAATGCTGCAAACAGAGAAATTTTCGATTTATTCCGAGAGATACGTGACGATACGAAAATGAACTCACGCGAGTAACATAACGGGACAAAATACTAACCAGATATGATTTGCAACCATCCGCAAATGCGATACACAGTCGTAGAAGTACAGAAAAAAAATAATAATAAAATTAATACTGTAAGAATAGAAAGTAATACTGAAATAGCACCGAAGATAGCTGCAATTTTAAGGGGTGATAAGGGGAACGTCAAAAAAGTATCAATATTTTTATAACAATCTTCGGTTCCTCCCAAGTTTGAATCAAAATAGCAAGTATTCCATAATCCAAATCGAGCAGGATTATCCGATTCCGACGTACCACCGATCCATTCTGGTGTTAGGAATGCAACGGTACTAATAATGGCATAACAAATAGTGAATATTCCCCACAGTACACCAACGGCTTTGGAATTGCGGACATATTTCGCAGCGTAAATCTGAGATGATTCAACATATTCAATTTTCGAACCCATTTATTTTGATTGAATAAATGCAAAATGAAATCATTCTTCGAAACTTCGATTTTTCAAAATCATCATCGCTCCCCTGAAATAAAAACATACCAGTTAGAGGAATTTTGATGTTATGATAATAATACTTGGAGGTGATGGCTAAATAGTTCAATAATTACAATACTTTACAAACTTATCCTTATGACTTACTTGAGTTCGTGTATTCCATAACGATTACACCCAACACCCAAATAGTTAATTTGATGTGGAACAACACAAAACACACAAAATACACTTGTAGACTTGCAAAATGAATGAGAATAGAAAAAGAAAGGCGTTTGATGATTGTGTGTGTAAGTGTAGTTACGTGTTTATCATATGTTTTTAATGTATTTTGTTAGTGTTAGTGCATGTTTACAAAGAAAAGATTCAAGATTTTTGTAGGACCGTAGTAATTAGAGGGGTACGGAAAGGGAATCGCATTTCAACAGGTAGTTATTACCAACTCACTCCACAGGATTTCTATAAAATAGCCAATATTGGGATTTTAAATTTATTTCCTCATTATTGCATAAAATTAATTTAAATTAAATTTTTTTTATTAATTTATTTCAATAATAGTAAAATTGTATCACCTGGTTAACGATAAACTCTAAAAATTTGAAAAAAGTGGCTCACTTTGGAAAAATTTTACAGCTGATGTTGCATGTAGTGTTGGTGTTGGCAAAATCACATCACGCAGAAAACCAAAAAAGCGTCGCCGAGGATCGCGTCGCAAGCCAAATTATGGCATAAAAAAAAGAAAAGAAATCAACAAATTTTTTCAAGTGCCGAATGACTGGAATGACTAGCTAAAATTTTGTATTTTTCAATTTTCAGCTTTTCTATCGTTTTGTTTTATAAATTATTCTGAATTTTATCAGATTTTAATCATCTTTTTCGTCTTGAAAATGCTGTGCAGTCTCTAAGTTATTTAGTTTCTAATTGCAGTGTTTTTTCTTTCGTTATCAGCTCAATTTTGTTTACGGCAAATTTTGTGAAATTTCCGAATCATAAACGTAAGTATTCATTGTCTATGTTAATAAATCTATTCAAGAAAGCTTCTTCTGAAATTTCAATACATGTCATTCAAGGAATCAAGTACTTGAGCCTTGTAAAAAAATAATATGTGAGTATTTTTGTAGATGTTTCTAACACGTTCGGAATATGACAGAGGTGTCAATACATTTTCTCCAGAAGGTAGATTGTTTCAAGTAAGAAGAATCAAATCATTATCATTGTGTTTGCATGTAAAACTGTTTTCGTTTGTTATATAAATTTTGATTTTCTAGATTGAATATGCAATCGAAGCTATCAAATTAGGATCCACTGCTATCGGTGTCTGTACTTCAGAAGGCGTCGTTTTAGCAGTTGAAAAACGTATCACATCCCCTCTTATGGAATCTACGACTATAGAGAAGATAGTTGAAGTTGATAAACATATCGGTATTCTTGCAATTAATTTTGTTATTACTTTCATTGGATTAGTTTTAAAATCTGAATGTTTATTTAAGGATGCGCCGTTAGTGGATTAATGGCCGATTCAAGAACAATGATCGATAGAGCTCGGGTTGAATGTCAGAATCATTGGTTCACATATGATGAAAGAATGACTGTCGAATCTTGTGCACAGGCTGTTTCTAATCTCGCTATTCAATTCGGCGATTCTGATGACGACGGTGCCGCTATGGTATTTTTCGAGTTATTATTTGAAATTACAATATCGATCGTATTTTGTTTCCTCTGATTCATAAATGTTCTCTATTTGTAGAGTCGGCCGTTCGGCGTTGCTATTCTTTTTGCCGGCTGTGATGAAAAAGGCCCGCAACTCTATCACATGGATCCATCCGGTACATGTTTTCAGTATGATGCAAAGGCCATAGGTTCTGGAAGTGAAGGCGCTCAACAAAGTTTACAGGAAGGTTACAATAAGGTACGTTATAATTTGTTTTTGAATAAATGAGCCGCATTATCTATGCATAATGTTAAATTCTTATTTTATTTAGTCTATGAACTTGAAAGAAGCGATCACATTGACTTTGAATATTCTGAAACAAGTGATGGAAGAAAAACTAAGCTCTAACAACGTTGAAGTTGTCACCGTAACTCCAGATAAATTATTTCACCAGTTTAGTAAACCTGAATTGGAACAAGTGCGTCGAATGTTTTTATTTTTTATTTCAAAAGAGTCATTTCAATATTGAATTTGTTGCGAAATATTTGTTTAGGCATTGGAAAATGTTGCTCCTTTCGTAAAAGATGATAATGAATGAACAACGTCATGGCCAGAAGATGTATTAACTGCTCAGTATGTTGATTTTGTATTTAAGAGGTGGCACTAAAAAATCTACAAAAAAAAATCCAGATATACTATTTATAATTTGGTTAATGATACATTTTTTAGAACTGTTACACAATTGTGAAAAAATGAAAAGAATAAATACTGTAATTTTATATTATTTATTTTTCGAAATATCTAGATCACCTCCACGTTTTCTCTTATTCAAATGGGCCTGAAAAATAAAAGAATTATGTAATGATTAATCAGCCACATTTACTATTGTTTTGGCCGAAATGTAAACTCACTTCAATAATAGTAGCGAATGCATGTCTGTTTAGAAAAGTGTACGCATTTCGTAAGGATGAACGAATGATAGAATTGAAATGATCCGTTCCATAACTAAATAAACTAAGCCCTAACTCTAAATTAGTTCCAAAATCGCATTCGTCCATCGCAATATTTGCCCAGTTCACAATCGTATGCAGAGAATTTAAATGAGCAGTTCGTTCTTCGTTAGTCTTGGCGCTTTCAATCTTTTTCAATAATTTCTTCAAGTTATCTGCAATAAATTACAACAAGGTGTGATTATATTTGGTAAAAATTTATTAAAATGGTAACAAACGAGATGTAAGGTAAAATTAATTTACTTGGTGTTTCCGATAAAGGTCTGTATCCAAGCTGCGTCTTTTTATCATAGGGTACAACTATCCCCGCTTGATGAAACGTTTTGCTAACTATCGTTTTATTACGTTCTTGCATATTTATTGTATATCTCTCCAGAGTAAAGTTGTGTTCTTTGGCCCAGTTATGTAAAGAAGTTTTCAAATTCGACGATTTCATCTTCTTAAAAGGATTGTTTGCTTTTTCTGAGTGAGTCAGATACCAACTGAAATTTAAATTCAAAATGTTATACTTTCGTACATGTGAATTGCATTTATTTCACAACACATTCGTAAACCTACTCGATGGCACCGAAAATATTTTCTGCAACATGAGTGATGAAGGAATCTTTTGCTGCTGAGTTGTATGCGACGAAAACAGGAGGAGAATTAGGATCGTCACGAAAATACCCCAAATGAAACAAGTCTTTGTTACTTTTCAAAATTGTCTGGAAATAAATAAGTAAATCGTATAAATTGAAGTTATTTTTGAAACACGGTTTATCAATTCGAGCTCAAAAAAATAATCTTTGAAGCACCTGGAATTCTGGAGGATCGTAATAATACCGCCAATGTAACACAGCTTCTGAATTCGTTACCGAATCTTTTTTTAAAGTTCCTGCAAGGATATCGAATGGTCCAACCAGTGTTAAATCAATTGAGCTCAAAGCGTCTAAATATTATAAAAACTGATTATAGTAAAGACAAATGATTATTCTGAAAAATTTAACTTGGGCGAACCTTTTGGATTTCGGGAAGATAGAGTTTTGCAAAATTTCCAAAAGCTGTAGAAGTCTTCGGGCATTTCTACCAAAAATAATTCTTTTATGATTTCTTTAGCGTCTTCTTCGGGAACTTCTGTAAATTCGGGAACTTCCGACTCTGTGAAGCACAAAGAAGTTTTTCAAAACAAGATGAAATTAATTTTATTTTTGCAGTAGATTTGAAAAATTACCTTCTTTCGTTTCCTCTTCATCTGAACTAGTCGTGTCTTCAATTTTATCAACACTATCTCTGTTCTCGGTGTTTTCTTCGTTATCACTTTTTTCAGAATTGCTCTCTTCGGTATTGGGGGTTTCAGGGTTCTCTTCAACTTCTGTTTTTTCATTTTCTTTATGCTGGACCTCTTCTGGTTCGCGACTTTCTTCGGCTACAACTTGGTCTATTTTTCTTTTCGTTACAATAAAGTCCAACTTTTGCTGCTTCAGAGGACCAGCCTTCACTGATAATTTTTTTAATCGAGTTTCGGGTTTTTCCTAAAACACTTATTCTTAATATCGCTGAATTACGAAAATATTGCTAATAGATTAATCTAAACTTACCCCTTTTGAAGAGGAACTACTGGGATGCTTGTATTTTTCACGATGTGCTTGATTTTTTTGGTAACAAGTCGAACCATATTTGCAAGGAGTTCGTTCATCGTTATCATATTCTTCTTTAGTTTTATTCATTTTAATCATAATATAGGAACTAAAAGTTACGAAGCAAAAAAAAATACTCCAATAGGAAAATAAATTAACTTAGTATAAATTATAATAAAACGATTAATTTAACATAAATTTTAATACGAATCTTAATTTCGAAAACATCACATCACTTCAACGTGGTTTAATTTTTCATCCGGTTGGACGGTTTTGCCTCCAAATCAAGTGATAACAATGAATTGATAACAAACGAATTTGTGAAAAATAAACGCCGAAGCGAAGCCGTTGATGTTGAAATTGAAACCTTTCGTTAAAATGTTATTTATTTGCGAAATTGCATTTATTTTCAGAAGTACTTTAATTTCCTAATAATACATGCGAATCTTAATTGCATGTATAATTATTTTTATACTCGACCTCCGTATCAGTTAATTCACTGAATGTAAAATTTTCTCATCATGAACTGGAAGAAATAAAATTCAATGAGATATGAATCTGAAAGGCGCTCTTGAAAAATGCATACGAAATACAAAATGTGGTACGAATTAAACTTTCATTTCCTATCTTTATAATAATTATTCTCTTAGCAATATTTTTAATCTAGTGTTTCTCTCAGACACCGCTAAAAATTCGTCCGATGAAGTAAACCATTTCAAATATCTCTGTGAAAATAGGAACTTGCCAGCGCAATCCGAGATTCCAAGATTCTATTTCAAGGTAAATATAACTTCGTTAATTCCCAATCATCAGTTCAAAGATACAAGTTTATTAAATTTCAAAATTCAAGGTGCCAACTGAAAATGATGTTATGCAACAACGTCTTCGGGAAGAAGCAAGGTCCAATTTTTTACAGCGTCGGAATAAAGAATTATTGAAAAATGATGAACTTAAAGTATAATGGAACATTATATTTCCTATGTCATTATTTCTATATGAACTTGTCCTGATTTCTGTAATTTTGAAATTTTAGGATCTGTGGTCGCTTCTAGATAAACATCAAGCTCATGCGAATGGCGAAGAAGGTTTTTTGACTTATGAGAACTATTTAAAGGTCGCATCTTTATCTGAGAATAAATGCAAGTAAGTATCTAATCATTAGAAATTAAAAAATACTACAAAATTCTAAAGAAATTCATGTGATTATAGGAAATACTTCACACCCAGCGTTTTCGCAAAGTTGCAACAGCCGGAAGCATATGGAAAAGTTAATACCACCTGTTTATTCAACTATATTATGAGAAAAGTATGGTTACATCAAACCAGAATTGGTTTATCTATTTATGACAATACTGGAGAAGGATATTTACGACAAGAAGTATGTTCAGTTCGTCGAATTTTGTTTCGAATGGATAAATGATTAATGTTTCGAAATTGTCATAGGATTTGGAAAATTATATTTCAGAACTTATACCTACGTTGCCGCAATTGGATGGTTTAGAAACTTCTTTTCATAAGTTTTATATTTGTACTGCCGTTAGAAGGTTCATGTTTTTTTTGGATCCTTTGCATACGGGACGCATTCGAATACAAGATATCCTTGCGTGTGGATTTCTTGACGAATTGATTGAAGTAGGTTTTTCATTTAATTTTTAAAGCACGTACGTTCTGCCTTGTTTTACCATTTGTGTTTTTTGCCTTTTTTTACTTGTTTTGGAAAAGTTGAGAGATGAAGAATTATCGAAGGAATCGCAAGTGAACAATTGGTTTTCGGCATCATCTGCGCTGAGAGTATACGGCGATTATTTAAATTTAGATAAAGACCATAATGGCATGTTGAGTAAAGAAGAACTTGCGTGGTAAAATCATCAGTGTTTGATTAATTTGATATTTTGAATTTTTCATATTATTAATATTATATTACCCGTTTTTAGTTATGGTACCGGATCGCTAACTAAAGTTTTCATTGATCGCGTATTTCAAGAATGCATCACATATGACGGAGAAATTGATTATAAGACTTATTTGGATTTCGTATTAGCCCTAGAAAATCGACACGAACCTCAATCATTGCACTATCTCTTTCGTATTCTAGATATAAATGGACAGGGATATCTGGATACGTTTTGTCTCAACTATTTTTTCAAAGTATAAATATCTTCATTTGCAGAGTGGCCCATAGCAAGTCGATGATTCTAAAATGAAAAAAAAAAATCGAAAACTGCCAATTGGGAAAAAACTGATTGCTTATAGCAGAAAGAGAATTTCAAGGTCTACAATTTTGAAATTCTATTTCTACTGTAAGCAATTAGTTTTTTTCCTAGGAAGCTCAGTTTTCAAGATTTTTGCAGTCAACGTCTTTTTTTTTTCATTTTCAATCCCAGTCCAAGTGGTTAGCACGAAAAAAATATGATAATATGATATTTCTCTTTTTTTGAACACGAGTTGACTTATGGTCTTTCTTCTAGTATGAACCAAAAAAAAAATTGAGGAAGGAAGTCATAAAAAATTACCCTTGGGATGAGATTGGGAGGGGGGGGGGGGTAGGAGTGGAAAGGCCCTTATAAGTTTTGTTAAAACAGAGATAAAATCGCAATTTTTAATTTTTTGAGCCCTGTAAGGGTGACCAAATGAGCCAAAAAACATGTCTGCATTATAATTCGAACCTCTTAAACCCCAATTTGAAGATAGTTTTCAGATAGAAAGAGAGAACTGTCGAATTCGCTCAGCGTCAAATGTTCAATTTTTACTTAAATTGTCATTAAATCGCATATTCTCATTTTCTAACTCCTATATCGATAACCGATTGGTATGTAAGACTTTCTCTTAAGCTAATTGGAACCCCTGGAATCAAATTTGAAGTTAGTTTCCAGGTAAAAAGTAAAGAATTCTCATAATTATCGAGTGTGCATAGCGTAGGGTGACCATTTGTGTATAAATTGACATAATTTTTTCATTTTCAGAAGAACAGCTCTTCCTCACTTCAAGGTAGAAAAAAAATAATAGAGTAAAAAATTGCTGATTTTTAACGTTCTACAACTTTTATTCAAAACTTTTTTTCGTATCGTCAATTTAGTCAATTTTTTCACCCGGGTATCCCCAAAAAAATTACGTTTGCAGCAAAAAATCACGATACAACAAAAATCTTGAAACAAAAGTTGTAGAAAATTAAAAATTCATCACTTTTTGTTCTACATTTTTTTTTCCTATTCTGCAATGGTGAGAAGTTATTCTTCTTAGAAGATAGAAATTTCTGCACGAATTTTTACGAAAATTTGTCATTTTCTGCGACACAAATTTCACGACGGATTCGAGTTCAGGAGGGTCGAATTATACGGAGATTATACCAAACATACCCCTACCTCTTTATGAGCAAAAACAGGAATATTTGCACCCCCAAGGCCCCCTCCTACTCACTCTCCAAGGACAATTTTTGATGGCCCCCTTCGCCAAAATTTCTTTTGGTTTATACTAAAAAAAATAACATGTCAATTCGTGTTTAAAAAAAACTTCAAGGCAGCAAATGCGTTAGAAAAGCTGATTTTCTCACTGTCAATTTCATATTAAGTGTAAAAATTTCACTTCAGATGAGTACTTAATTAAAACAAAATTTGAATTTTTGGATAGAAGCAAACTATCGTCACGAATGCGTCGAGAACCGGTTCACGAAATTGAAAATAGTATATAACTATTTTTGTCCATCCTCTTAAATCCGATTAAAAAGGTTATTTGCAAATTTTACATAAATGCTATATTCAAGACGCTAGAGGTATTTGAAAATTTTAACCCGAAAATGAAAAATGTATATAACCTTTTTTGTGGGCCTTTTTAAATACTTTGCAAAATGTTATGTGCAATTTTCACATAAGTGCAATATTCAAGGCACTGGAGGTATTTGAAAATTTCAACCAGCAATAT
>FIZU01010654.1:0-30223 GCA_900064475.1 Pseudococcus longispinus | reverse complement strand
AGTTTTTACATCAGGGGTGACATTTAGGACCACTTTTGAGGAAATTTGGGTCGAGGGCCGATTTCACTATCTTTCCAAGGAAGGCTCTTTATTGGTTATTACAGGTATTTGAAATGAAAATTTCCCCCCTGAATTTCAAGTTTCAGGTGTAAGGTATCTACAGAGTGGCTCATTTTAAAAGTCGATGGTTTCAAAAATGAAAAAAAAAAGAAGCACTTTCCCTGCAAAAATCTCGAAAACCAAGACACCAAGAAAAAAATTAATAGCTCGTAGGAGAAAGAGAATTTCAAGCTCTACAATTTTTATCCCTTGCATTTTTTTTCGTAGCACCCTTATACTTTGGCCAGAAAATCCATGTTTATAGGAAACGTACAAAGTCGATGTAATTTTTCTGGGGTTTTTCCTTCATTTTCAAAACCATCGATATTGTATGTTTCCTATAAACATGGATTTTCTGGCCAAACTTGGAATTCTACGAAAAAAATACAAGAGGTGAAAATTCTAGAGCTTGAAATTCTCTTTATCCTAAGAGCTATTGTTTTTTTTTTTTTGAAGGAGCATTAGTTTTCGAGATTTTTGCAAACAATGTTGTTTCATTTTTGAAATTATCAACTTCGTAAATTTGCCATAAACATGGATTTTCTGGCCAAAATAAGGGTGCTACGAAAAAAGTGCAAGGGGTGAAAATTGTAGAGCTTGAAATTCTCTTTCTACCAAGATCTATTAGTTTTTTTTTATGGGGCTTAATTTTCGAGATTTTTGCAGTCAGAGTATTTTTTTCATTTTCGAAACCATTGAGCTTTTAAATGGACCACCCTGTACAATGTTTTTCGTGCCACCACAATCGACAGTTCAGCTTTTATCAATATATTCGCACTCTTAGACAGACTAAATGACAACAGATGGACTTACAGAACAACTTTTTGGTATTTAAGCTATAAATAGAGAAAAAAGGGTAGACAAAAGGCTAGGTGGACTGACGAAATCAATCATTTCCTGAAGCACAAACTTTTTAAACAAATAACTAATAACAGAACAGAATGGGAACGATTACGGGAATCATTTGCCCAACACTGGACCAGCGGTAGAAATTTGTAATCTATTTTTTTTATTACCTATACGCATATTTTATACCTACGAGTATTATTTCTGCAATAAAGGATTTGATTGATTGATTGAACTTATCATGGGCTAATGAAGCTCGAAGTTCGAACCAATTTAATAAAGAAGCAAAACTAAACACACAACGAGTCAATAGACGAAAAAAAAGTATCCCATCATGTAAGTAAGTTTTTTTCTATGCTTGATTACAGAGTTTCTGTATGTTTATTATACCTATTAAGTATAATAAATACCATGTAAACTTACCTCTACAGCATAAGCATAAATTTTGATTTAAATAATTTTTCTTTACGTTCCCAACACATGCATCCAGTTTCTTACATCAAATAATTGCTACAGAATTTGACAAGTTCCATATAGGTTTTCTAGCTGATTTTTCGAAAAAAATATTACCAATTTGAAAATTATTCATATTTTTAAAAATTTGCTCATCTTTAGAAAATAATTTGAGGGGCGAACGTACACCTTCGCCATCTCTGACTGAAATAGCAAAAACCCGATGTGACGTGAAAAGTCGAAAAATCGATTAATTACTGACTTCAGATCACCCGAACATATAATCTATCCAACACAAGAATTCGAAGAGGGAACACCCTTGAAAAAGGCAAAAGATACGAAATTTTCTAATACGAATCCTGCCATGACTTTGCAGGTATTTCGAAGAAATTGCACATTTTCAAAATCAAAGGTAGAGGCTAGGGAGGTGAGCGAATTGAAAAAAATGTATTTTCCTATTCTTCAAGTCACTGAACGGACATTCTACAGGTTCAGCATTAAATAATCAACCGTTCGAAATATTTTCAGAATTTCATCCAAGTTGCAAACGATTATTAAGAGACGTTGGGATAAACGGCGAAGAAAAAGGTTGAAATTTTATGTTTCGAACTCGAGAAAAACAACTCGAAGAATTATTAATATAATCAGATGCTGACATGACGAGGCTTCCAATTCAAAACAACAGGAATGAGGGGGTATCGCACCAGATCTGTCATCAAACCTCACCTCGATTTTCCATTTTGCAACTTGTACTTGAGACTTACCTTGCACCAGCATCAAATTAGAAGTTGTTTAAAACAACAGAATCATTATTGAGATAGTGGGGGTGGTGAGGATGGGGGCAGGCAAGCTAAAAGAAGATGAGGCCACAAATTCAAGACCATCTGACATAATGATATTTTGTCATAATTTCATTCTTAAAAGGTTTAGATCAAGATCAAGATCACGAAAACCTCGAATTTTCAAATTACCCTATTAACTTTCAATTATTATCTTGAAATTCAACTCAAAACCATCAAATACCAAGGTATTTCCAGTCGTGAGAAATGGATTTTGAAAAAATGACTTTCTGTCGAAATATCAGCAAAAATGATGAAAAGATACAGGTAATTAGTTGTGATTTTTCAAGTATCTGATATCAAAAAAGGTAGCCAAATTCAAGTATTTTGTATCCACCATTCAAAAAAACTTCGTATTCTTTACAACAAAGTGCAGAAGCAAAGCTACGATTAAATGATTTCTCCTCAAAAGGAAACCTCGAGTCAATTTTCTATCCAATTTTTCCAATAAATTCGAAAACCTGTCAATTTTTTCCAAAGATAATTCAAGTGAAGAGGACATCCTTTCCGTCCTGGCTTCTTCCTTTCCACAAATCTAACATCTTGCTCAATGCTCATCCTCGTTCACTTCATCACCCCTCTCCAAGACAATTCAAAACTTATTCGATTACATGCAACCCGCGTATACAAATTTTATCACACAACTTGCTCCCAATCCAATCCAATACTACGACCGCACCAAGCCAAAGCCAACCGTCTACATCATCTCCTTACCATATCCACTATATGCATGTGCTAACCACCAAACACAAATCATACGCAGTATGGCGGTAGCTGTACGTCTACGTACAGTACGTAAATTTATACGCGAAAATTAATCCCATTATTTGCACCATTTCCGTATTACATACTATGCGCCCACCGCCTCCTTACACGACATCGTATATTTCTAATGTGGTAACACTGCAATTTAATATTGCTTATACAAGCGTATACCTACGTATACGTAATGTATACGTATGGTATAATATGATACAAAAAGCCCGAAATTAAAATGCATAACTCATCGTTTACACCGTTTAACGACCATCTCCTGCACCTTTAGGTATACCAATTCGTACACACACACAGGTGAATCGAGCCGCGAGCGAATGGTAATTGTAAATATTGAAATATATACGTAGTAATATCTTACCCACTGCGAATACTACAGCACGTGGAGTATATCGAACCAAACTTATAATATCATTATCGTGAATATTGTAATTTCGTTCGTAATTCGGTGTATCAAGTTTCGCACTTACCACCTAGAAAACAAATAAAAAAAACATTCCATAATCAGAAAAGCACGAAACGCCAATCATCGTTGACGAATAGTACAAAACTTAGGAGTGATTATAGTGTAAGTAGTCTTGTCTTTTATTACCTTTATAGCATACCAAATTTTTCCAATGATACTAAGTCATCATTCTCAAAAACTATACATTTCCCTCTTCTTTAAACTTTCAAAGCTTCAGTTCTCCATTTTAGAAGAAAGATCGAAATAAATGCATCAAAAATCAGCATGAGTGGGTGATCGCAGCATTTGAAAACAAAATATTAAAGACCACAAAGAGGCCATGTTTTCAAAAAACGATATAATTTTGTAAAGTTTAAATAATAATATGCAGAAAATCCTGCAAAGTAGTCCTGCTTTTTGGGTACTTCGCAAAAATACGAATCTTCGTTTCTTTCTTCAACTTTCAATACAAAAATGATGAAAAACTTTCAAAGATTCGATGAAATAATTTCATCTTCGTCATTCCACACGTAGAAGAAATCAATCCCACTTCATAAATCCAGTGATACTTAATTGAATTTTTCAATTAAGATACGGTTAATTTGGGATGAATGCTGTATCCGTCGCTTTTGGGAGATTTGTAAGCAACCTGGGATGAGAAAGGTGTAAATGAGGGAAGGAATCATTTACATTTTTCAATGGTTAATCGTTACAGTCATCATATTTTGTTGAAAAATAAGAATTGTGTAAGCTCTTAATTGTTTTCTCAAACTCACCAACCTTAGTTCTTTTTACGCCAATGGTAACTCGTAGTGACTGTTTTGCCTACAGTTTGGCACATTTTCTCCATGAAAGCGCTACAAAATGTTTATGAGGGGAAAATTTTGGGTCCACCCCAGGGGTTGTAAACATGTTGTATAGATTAAACGATAGGAAATCTTACATACTAAAAAATCACAAAGAAGCATTTTTTCGATACAAGTGATAGGTGAAGAGATAGGCTTCAAAAATGATACAAGGGGTAAATGATCCACAAAGGGAGGGGGCATTGAATTATGATACCCCAATTCGTACTCGGCATGCGCAATGCAATTTTATTCAAGGTTTCAACATTTATTACTATAGTTGACCACAATTTTTAATTGTCAAGATTGAATAAATGTGATAAGGGAGAGGGGAAGGGAGGAGGGAGCAAATCGGGGGTTCATCTGATGATTGAAAAGGGGGTTACCATTTGATTTTGGAATATCTTTCTTGATTACTATCATTTAATGCGCTTAGTACGACTGAAATCGAAACCCCTCTCCCTTGAATTACTGTAGCTCCGCTCCCCTTGGGGCTAGAGACTTCGCCAACCCCTCATCGGACGGGGAATTGGATGTAGATCAACATTGACTGCCATACTTTTTCTGCTCCGACCAATCTTTTACGAGTAATGGGGCAAAACCCGAATTTGGGTGGGCTAAGATCCACAATAGAAGGGAACGCACACCTCGGACGCGTCCGGACTCTTCAGTTCCTTCCTTAGGACATAAAAATGATCTTCTATGCCAAAATTCAGCTTGACCACTCTTTTTGCATCATTCAATGCTGATTCCGCTGGACTATCATTATTAGAGCTTTGAATTTTATGTAGAAAAAATCTCAGAATATGCGCATATTTTACGCATTTCGAATGGTCAAATATGCTAAAATATGCATTTTTGAGCCCAAATATGCAAAAATCAATATGGGTGTCTATGGAAAAGATTTTTTGAACTGAAAAGCGTAAACAATATAAAATTTAAATTAAATGAAAAAAAATAGTTTTTATTCAAATTTGAATACTTTTGGTGGCATTTTTTCTAGTTTGACAATTTTGGAAAAAAAAAATGGCCAAAAATCGATTACTTCGGTCTGATTTTGGCCAAACCTCAAAATACATAAAAAAAAAGCGAAAATTGTCGAAATATTCTGAAATATGCACTTTTTACTCCAAAAATATGCAAAATATACAAAATGAAATTGAGCTCATTCGTCTGGAAATTTCATGAATCGTATAGATCCTTGAAATATTCACTTTTTCATCACCGTAGACAAATATGCAATTTCATAAAATTCACAGCTCCAATTATTATGAACTCAATTTGTGTAAAAAATCATGCTCTTTCTGATGGCGCAACCCCCAGATTTCTATCTTGCTTGATTCAAAAGTTATACGTTACTAATTTCAAGAAAAAAAACATAAAAACTGACTTTTCTCCTCAAATTTTAAAATTTGTTCAAAAAAATACCTTGTTCATGTCTTTTTCTTAAAATTAATCACGTATAACTTTTGATTGGAACAAAATAGAAAGCTGGGGTTTACACCATTAGAAAGAGTATGTTTTTTCACACAAATTGAGTTCATAATAATGGTAGCTTGACATGAAAATTTTTTCTAGATTTCAATAAAATTGATGAAAAATAGAAATTTTTTTTGCGTTTTTTCGAAAACTTTATTAGATATTGAGGTTTTCTGACCAACTAACCCAAAAACCGTTTTCGTGAAATAAAAACTAGAATGAATGCTCCTTCGAATGGCGAAAATCGCAACCCTCTACCTATCGCAGTAAGATTTTTAGGACAAATCAAAAATTATGAACAAGATTTCAAAAAAAAAATTCGAATGAGCATAACGTTGCCCCTTCAATTCCAAGGGTATGCAAACATATCTACATGTGCTCAGGATGAGTTGCCTATTTACCAGTTGGAAGGCGGTCACTCTTAACTGGGACACCCTGTAAATAGACAATTTTTTATTGAAATTTTCTCGTAGAACTTTTCAAGCTTTACAAAATGAGTTATATTCGTGATTTGCCCAACTCTAAAATTGAAGGAGCTACAATGGTTTGAAAATTTGTAAACTTCATAACTCTTTCAATTTGCAAGCTATGCAAAATTTTGTTAAGTCATTTTTTGTTGGGCTTTTTTTGCTCCACAAAATGGGCTAATAATTTCTAGCATAACTCTAAAATTGAAGGAGCTACAACCATTACAAAGATAAAAAGTGGCACAATTTTCTCAAAATTAATTTTTTTTCAAAAATGTTCAAAATGGTCTCTCGTGTTTTAAATTTTGGAGTTGTGCAAAAAATTATTAGATTATTTTGTAGACCTCAAAAAGCCCAACAAAAAAATGCTCACAAACTTGAAGGAGTTATGAAGCCTACAAATTTTCAAATCATTAGAGCTTAGAAAGTTTCGCGAAAAAGTTTTTAAAAAAATGAGCCTATTTATATCATCAGCGGAGTTACGAGGTTTTGAAACATCTACCACGACTAATGCATAACTGTGCCCCTTCAAACCCTTGGGTCGTCAAACATACATACACTTATGTAGTTTGGGTAGCTGCATCTCTAGTTTGAAGGCGGTGCACTACTATTGGAACACACTGTATACGCAAATCCTGTATTCAAGATGTACAATCAACCTACAAATCCGCAAACACAGCTGAACAGTTTTAAAAGCCTAAATAGGCTGAAACAATGTACTGTATAATTAATTCCCTTTTTGGGAATGTACACCGGTAATTAATTCCTATTTGAAATATGTAAGAGATAGCTCTCCTTCACTGCCGAGATGTTTTCTCGACGAGTGATCCGATCAGACTGACTCTAGCTTCCAGAGTCCGCTAGAGGTTGACCAGTTCAGGTGGAAGGGGAAATACTCGCACGAGCAGAGCCGAGCCCAACCGAATGGCCTCGAGGTCGTAACCATGCCAACGCCAGGTGTTCCAAATTTGAAAGGGTGGTTATAAAAGGGCAATAAAACCGGTCCGAGTGCTCCGCTTATCAAAATCACTCATGCGGAAGAATAGACTCATTCAAAAAAGGCAGGGTTCCCAAAATAAAGTAACACCTGCTTGAACCCAAGCCTAAATACCGAAACCCTTTGATAAAAACCGACCTAATTAATGAAATACGTGCAATTAACTCGTACAGTAAAAGAATCAGGTAAGTCACTTTTTTTGTAAATTTGATTTGTAGAATTTTCCCACACGAAAAATCAAATTCAATTTTACCCATTTCATCACATTCGCAATGCCACCACAGACGAATCTCTTCTCAATTCGAAAAAAACCACCAATCTACCTCAAAGTAGGTAGCCTATTGCAGCGCCTTTCACAACAAAAACCTGTATTACACCTCCACACAGGTATTCTGCACTCACAACCTACCCGAAAACTAATAAATGTAAACTCCACTTCTACCAATAGGCTTCCAATCAAGGCAGAATTTAACCCAATCCTCATTTACGGAGCCTTAGTCCCACACATCAATACATCGACCAAGTTAAAAATCACCGTACGAGTGGTCAAAACAAGGGGTAGAAGAGGAACCACGAACCAATAAGGGATTCGTATACGTACATTCCACACCAGTATACGTATTTCGCGAAAGCTGCGAAAATAATAGCAACGTTGACCCTTTGGGCTATCCTTTTGAAAAAAAAAAATGGTACGTACGCTAAACGCATCCCATCCGTATACCACTACGGCATACTTACTGTACCATAATACGATACAGTATCTGTACCTATACGTTGATGAAAACACAATAAAATGGTAAAAGATCAGTTTTTATTCGTCAGCATAGACGAACAAAAAGGACCGCCGTATACACAATACCGAATCAATACATCCTATCTAAAAGTATATTTGCCAGCTTTAATTAAATTCCATAAATCTCCCCACGTTTTTGGCTTTCACGTAACAGACTATAAGAAGAATGTTTTGTAAGGCTACCGAACGCCCGTAGAATACAAATGTATTTATACACATATATCACATACGTATACATATACGCTCAAAAATGGAAAATAAAAACCGACTCGGTGGAAGATGGGTGGAGGGGGGAAAAAGGTCATAATACACAACACATACGTAGCTAGGTAGAGGTACGTCTACTCTACGTACACGAGAATAAGGCATTTAATCATTCAATAGGTCGAAATCGAACAACTCTACCACATATCCCCGAGGTCAAATCAACTCCACCGTATCGCGAAAATAATTACCTACACGCGTCGATTAATATTTAAATTTAGTCGCTAGCTATTCCTGCCAGTAGTTAAAACCTATGAAATTTGCATCATTTTAATATCGCTACGCAGAGATTTCGGTATGGTATAAAATCAGCGGCGAAGCCGAGCCGGCAGCACAGTGAAAACAGTAAAGCCGCGTTTTGATATACACAACACAGGTGAATATGGGAAAAGTTTCGCATTTCGGCGCCTCTCTATCTCTGTCTTACCACCTCGCTGGTACATGTGTATAACCTCGTCTTGCCATTGTTTTCCATCATCGTCTGCTTTTCTTATCGGCCGAGCCCGCCGTTCAAATGCGCAGCAAAGGGAGCCAAACTTGGCGTCGAGTTGCGAGGAGTAAATTTGCTAGGTAATCTATCATGCCGTGATAAAACTTCAAGTGTCTATAAACGAGCGACTGCCACTGCTACCGCTGAAATCTCGCGCGCTGCTGTCGAAAACAGACCCATGTGTAGTTCGTCGTAAACTCTTGTTCAACTCGTCGACGACGTCTCTATGTAGTACTACGAGGTTGGTACGAGACATACGAGTACGCCAAAATATACTGTAGCATTTTCTCGCGCTTCTTTTTCCTATACATATCAACGTATTAAACATGCAACGAAAATGAGATCTCATCACCAGAAGACGTACGAGTGCATCTTCCTTCCTCTTTTTACCTCTTGGTTCGAGAATTAAAATTAAAACGAAATATTTTTAATTATCTTCCGCTGCTGACGAAGAGTACGTCTTACAGTGTGTTTCATAACTTATGCACTTCCTTTATTCTAGCAGACAGGCAACCCACCCTGCGTTAAATCATGTACAGGATTATAGGGTTTTCAACAAAGCTAACAAATCGAAATGCAAGACATTTTTCAAAACTTCGTAAGACTTTGGGGCAGACTGTTTTTCAAGTTGACCCCCCCCCCCCTCTTCGAATGTGAATACTCGTACTTGATTTCAATCTTTGCACAAATGCTAAAATTCTTAAAAATGGGAGAGTCAAATTTTCTAATAAATATGTAGAATTGTAAATCCACTTGTCATAGGAAAATTGTTTCATTTTTTGGCAGCACGTGTGTCCCACTTTTTCCTTACTTATCTCATTTTTCGTAGGGAAATTGTCCAATTTGCTGGTCGACAATCAACTGCTTAATTTGCCATTGGATAATTGGCCAATTTCGTCATTGTACAATCCTGAAAATTGTTCAGATTTCCATAAAAATCAGTAGAAATAGTGTAAAAACTGTCAAAAGATCATGAAAATGGTTAAAAATTCAGTTATAACTTTTAAAATGTCCATAAAATCAATGAAAAGTTGGTTGAAAAGATACAAAAAATCATAAGGATCGAAAATCTCGTAAAAATTGCGAAAATATTCCTAAAAATTATTGAAAATTGCCAAAAAAAAAATCATGGAAATCGTCAAAAATATTGTAAAAATTGTAAAAAAAATTACGCAAAAATCGGTAAAAAGTGTCAAAGTATCATTAAAAATTGTCGAAAATCTCGTGAAAATTGCGAAAATATTCCTAAAAATTATTGAGAATGCCCAAAAAATCACGAAAATCGTCAAAAATGTTGTAGAAATTGTAAAAAAAATTACATAAAAATCGGTAAAAAGTGTCAAAATATCATTAAAATTGTGGAAAATCTCGTAAAAATTTTGAAAATATTTCTAAAAATCATTGAAAATGGCATAAAATTATGAAAATCCTCAAAAATATTGTAAAAATTGTAAAAAAAATTACATAAAAATCAGTAAAGTGTCGAAGTATCATTAAAATGGTCGAAAATCTCGTAAAAATCGCGAAAATATTCCTAAAAATCATTGAAAAATTGCCAAAACAATTAAGAAACTCGGTAAAAAGTGTCAAAATACCATTAAAATTGTCAAAAAATTCATAAAAAATATGAAAATATTCTTAAAAATCATTGAAAAATATCGTAATAATTAGTATATAAACATCGCAAAAATTGTAAAAAATCATTAAAATTTTGGAAAATGTTGCAAAAGTTCTAGCAGTTTTCATGAGATTTTCGATCATTTTTATAATTTTTTGTTAATTTTCGCTATATTTCCTCAATTTTTAGGGCAAAATCTATCATTTTTACCCAATTTTCAATAATTCTGCCATTTTTTGAACAATCTTTGCGCTATTTTCATGAATTTTTGGTCAATTTAATCACGAGACATAGAAAATTTTACCAACTTTTACAAAATTTTCGACAATTTTTCATTATTTTTGGACCATTTTTACAATGTTTCAACTGTTTTTTAATAATATTTTTACAATTTCAACAACATTTTCGGTAATTTCCACGGTTTCATGATCATTTTTTTTCTGATTTTTCAGAATTTTTGTGAAAATTATGAGGATATTTTCGACAGTTTTCATGATTTTAGGCCCATTTCTAGCACATTTTCAACAATTTTTACATTTTTTAACGGTTTTTACACTATTTTTCCTGTTTTTTAAGAAAATGTTCAACCGTTTCAAAAATCATTTTCAATGATCTTCACGATCTTTTGACTGATTTATTCATATTTTAAATGATTAGGAAAATATGAACAATTTTTACAATGTTTGAACCACTTTCACCATCTGAAATTTTTCAATCCCAAAAATTCATCCAGTGTAACAAAATTTTAGACGCAAAAAATGTGAAGCAAATTCTGACACACCCCCCCCCCCCCCCCCCCCCGTAAAAATCAGTACATAACAAAATGAGCGAGATCAAGGAATGAAACATTTTTTGAATACATCAGCCAAACAAAATAACAAGATGCCTAGAAGAAAACTCAATTTTTTGCACTCCTGCAGGATTTTTTATCCAAATGCAGGACTTTCAGCACTTGGTAGACCCCTTGAGTAATGAAGTAGAGTTGTAGTATAGCATGTGCTTTTGCTATGGCTGATTTTGCGAAAAAACTGACGAAATTCTGTCACGATGACTTTTAGACATATCAGATTTTTTTGGGCTTGGAAAAATTTTCAGATTTCCATTGACTTTTTGAGCTTAGAAAATTTCAGAGATAATGCCCTTTTTTAGACATTTTGTCACACATGCAATTTAAATTTTTTTCAACTTGAAAAATTGACTTTCAGACATTTTGTCAGACTTTTTTGGACTTTGAAAATTTTCAAGAACTCAAATTAATTTTTGAACTTGAAAAATATCAACTTTATGAACTTGAAAATTTTCAAGGAAGTTCAAATCAAGCATAAAATTCAATGAGCAAAAATGTTTTATAGTTTCATAGGCAGTATGGAAATGGTGGGGACTTTTTCACAAAAAAATTCAAATTTTATTAAAAAATTTTCAAGTATAGTTGATAATAATTCTCAAAGAAGCATCTTTATCCCCTAAAATTCACATCATTGGCAAACTGGCAAACGTACATACTTGCATGAAGCATCGGTAGCCTATTTAATACATCGAAGGCGACACCTAACTTACGAAACACCCCGTATAATGCACACAAAAAAATCTTTCCTCACTTCTCTTCCTCCTTCTCCTCTGTTTAGACATCTAATTTTTCAAATCATCAGCAAGCACAAACCACACACACCAAAGATCATCAGCAACGGCCAGTAGAAGTTTTTTTTCCTTCGCCGGCAGGCCGCATCTACCTCCCTCGTCCCTCCCACCGCGTTCTATCGTCCGATGTAAATAAACAAAAAACCCAAAGATAAACATGGAACACGAGAAAAGTAACCTTTTAACTGCAGCCATCTACAAGCATTAAAGTATTCAAAGAAGCCTTACTTTGTTTCAAGTTTCGCATTGCGGCGTTTGTTCGTGACATATGAGGTTCATATACCTGGCAGGCTTGTCATAGCGTGTAATTAAAAACGTACTACATGTATCGAGTGAGGAGAAGGAGAGAAAGAGAGACACACGTACTCGATAATGCAACCCAGACTTTTTTTTACCTTATATACTTGGGAAATTTCTCTGCTTTTTTCCTCTCTGTACTCTAAACCCATTGCGAGCTCTTGAGTTATATACCTTTGCGCATATACGAAGAGACCTAGTAACACGCACGAATCAGGATACGTACAAAAGATCGGAGACGAGGTGTAGGTCGGAAAAAGGCTACCGATATAAAATGGAGAATTTTTTTAAATAGGGCATCGATAATATCGAAAGCGAATTTACATAAAATAAGTGCTTTCGGACCATTAACAACATCACACAATTTATCGCCGAGTTAACGTCGAATCGAGCCGAGTCGAGCGAAAGGCCGCAGACGCGATTCTTTCGCAACGACCAAAGTCTACACAGAGGTACCCAAAACTTACTGCGAAAACCTATGTATACGTATTCCAAGTCGAACTCGACCAACGTGCTAACACCGAACTATACATACTCGAGAACGAATGTAATTTCCACTTTAGTCCTGTTATTATTCATCCTTCGAGGCCTACTAACTTTTCTAATAGGCGTTCAAATCAAATTTCTCAAGGGAATTGCGTTTTCGCTAGTCTTGAATTACACACAGACATACGGTTTCGACTTCGTTCATTCGTTCGTACTTCTAGCTGGTAGCTACGAAGGTATAGTGTTTTGTGCTATGGTTATGTACTGCTAGGTTTCTGATACCGGGGTCGATTGGTAAATTTTAATTGATCCGAAGGTACCAAGGACACCATGATATTCGATTTCGAAAACAGAACAAAAAATGCCCTGGATATCATTGAAAAATTACCGTGTGATCGATCAAAAGGAGTTAAAATTTCGCCAAAAATTCAAAAACCATGACAAAAAATTTTTTTGAACAATTTTTGAAAATTCAAAGTCCTAAAAGGGGTCAATTTTTGGATATCATTGATAAATTACCGCGTCCCCTATTGAAATAAATTGAAATTTTGCCAGAAATTCAAAAATCACGGCCAAAACTTTTTTCGAGAATTTTTAAAAAATTTGAAGCTCTAAAATGAATCAATTTTTGATGACTTTATCGACTGTTTGGACTTGAAATTTTTGGAAGAGATTCTGCAGTATAGGTATGCCTTCTGGCTGGAGGTTCACAACAACCCCGTTAAAACATTCAGTCACAAATTTGGGTAGTATTTTGATAAGATCCAAAAATTTACACATTTTCGAGCACCAAATTTTCAAAAATTCATCGAAAAAAATTTTGGTTGTGATTTTTGAATTTCTATCGAAATTTCAACCTACTTTAATAAGTCGCATGGTAACCTTTCAATGTTATCCAAAAATTGACCCTTTTTAGGGCTTCAACTTTTCAAAAATTGTTCGAAAAATTTTTTTGTCATGACCTTTGAATTTTTTGCGAAATTTTAACCCATTTTGATAGGTCGCAGGGTAACTTTTCAACGATATCCAAAAATTGACTCAATTTAGGGCCTCAAATTATCAAAAAAATGCCCCCCAAAAAATTTGGTCGTGATTTTTGAATTCCTGACGAAATTTTAACCCATTTTGATAGGTCACAAAGTAACTTTTGAAACATTATATGGGAGTTCATTTTTACGTGAATTAGCTGGGGGGGGGGGCGATTTTGAAATTCAACTACGCTCAATTGTGCCAATCGTTTTTCATAAATATTGGCTTAATGGGTGCGAAATAAGCCCATTTATGTTTCGGATTTGTTTTTTTTAGGCCCCCGATGGTATGGCGCATGCGTAGTCATTTTTGTGTCAAAAATGGCCAAATTTGGCTAACAGTCGCATTTAGGGGGCACTAGCGCCCCGTTGTGGGTACTTTTCCCTTCAAAATACGACTACATCCATTTCATCAACACCCACATCGAAAGTTGACATCATTACATCGTAACTCCCTTCTCCAACAATTTCTCATGCAACACCGAACGAAAACACTCATTTGAAAAAATGCTCGCTCGACATCAAACAATCCAGCTCGTCGCGTAGGTACTATTTACATTGGGACAAATGGAATCACAGTGACACACCCTTAAACCACTACACAGACGATTTATTCGATATCATTTGGCCATTATACGACAATTTCGTTCGCTAATTACATCCAGGTTTGGTAAGTACTCTCTTTACAGTTAACTACATTCTAGCTAGTATCTCCATCTTTACCTCTCCTTGTCTAAATGAGAGTCGGGAGGCAAAAACTAGAACGTACAATGACCTAGGCGAATTCCCAAGGCGACACTCTAAGCTGTACGGGTACGTACTTGACAAAATCGTCGACGTATCTACAATTGAAATCGATAATCACGTACTTAGTTCGCAAGTTTAATAAATATGACGAAAATGCATACAACGAATACGTTCGTCGACAACTTCCTCTAAATTTTCACCAATTATCATCGTAGCTCCTGCAACGCACTGGGAAACCATTTCGTAGACATTTCCGCAGACTACCTACACGAGAATGCGATATATTTGTAGATTTATTCGAAAATCGTCTCATGGATGAAATCAAATAACCGTTCGCGTTCCAGAATATTTTTTGGCCACAATCCCGAAATAGAATTTCAATTACGATTTAATTTATTTAACGATGAAAATTTCATATCGAGGGTGAAGATATACGCCGTCCGGCGGTAATTATCATTTCATTGTACGAGCATCGGCAATTATTCGTTTGTAGTATGGATTGGGATTCTCGCCGGCGACCATATTTCGCAATACAAGCTACAAAACCGAACGAATAATTAACACGGTAGGTCGGGAGAAAAATATTACGCTATTTAAGCGGTCCTTTGCACCCCCCACACCCATCTCGCGATATATCGATTATTGTATTGTATAATACACGTAACACACATTATTTCTCTCTCGACATATTATAACATTAACGAGTCGACGTCGTTATTATCGAATGATATATTCGGCTTGTTAACCATACGTTTGATTTTACCACCATTAAGCCAGATTATTCGAAATATTCCTACAATGCGCCATCGTAGTCGTCCAATTCGACAACACAACGGCGCATTCATCAGTCTCCAACCATGTTTTCATAAATGCAGGAAGCAGCGAAAGCAAACAGAAAAGCAGAAAGGGAGGAAGTAGAAGCGGTTAGCAAGGGTATATTTCTTTTTTTGAACGAGTTGGCATATTGTTTTTCTTTCAGTGAATTTCGGGTAAGGGAACCATCAAAAATTTCCCTTGGGGCAAGCAAGAAGGTAACGAAATTTCGTGATGCAGCCATTTTCCTAACACCCCCCCCCCCCCAAAGACATATTAATGTTTCGAATTTGTATTATGCACAAATTCCTATCTTCTAAGCGAAATAGCTGCTCACCACTGCAGAGTAGAAAAAAAAATCTAGAACAAAAAATGTTGAATTTTCAATACTCTACAACTTTCGTTTCAAGTTTTTTTTCGTATTTTCAACCAAAAGTTGTAAAATGTTGAAAATTAGCCATTTTTTATTCCATAATTTTTTTTCTAGCTCGAAGTGGGGAAGAGCTGATCTGAAAATGAAGAAAATATACTTCTTTTTTTGAACACGAGTTGGCATATTGCTTTTCTTTCAATGAATTTTGAGGAAGGGGACCATCAGAGATTTCCCTTTGAGGCGAGGAAGATTAAGGGTAACGAAATTTCGCGATGCAGAAATTTTCCTGGCCCCCCTCCTTCCCTCAAATAAGACATATCCAAGTTTTTTGTATTAAAAGCACAAATTCCTATCTTCTATGCAGAGTAGCTCATCACCACTGCAAAATAGAAAAAAAAATTGTAGAACAAAAAATGATGAATTTTCAATACTCTACAACTTTTGTTTCAAGTTTTTTCTCGTATCGTGATTTTTTACAGCAATGTAATTTTTTTGGGGACACCCGGGTGAAAAAAATTTCTAAATCGACGATACGAAAAAAAGTTTCAAACAAAAGTTGCAGAATTTTGAAAACCAATCATTTGTTATTCTATAATTTTTTCTCTAAATTGAAGTGGGGAAGAGCTACCCTTTGAAAATGGAAAAAATCTGCCAATTCAGACACAAATTAGTCACTATACGTCTTGCACATTCGCTAATCGTCAGAATTCCCTACTTACTATCTAGAAACTAACTTCGAATTTGAGTTCAGGAGGCTGGAATTAGGTTCAAACAATTCTTATACCCCAATCAGTTAGAGGTATGAGGGGTAGTAAATGAGAATTCTCGATTTAATGCCAATTCAACCAAAACTTGGGCATTTTACCCTCAGTTAATTCGGCAATTGCGAGAATTTTCTACTTCCTATCTAGAAACCAAGTTTGAATTCACGTTCAGGAAATTCGAATTATAATGAAAACATGTTTCTTGGCTCAATTGACCATTGTACATACAGATTTAGATAATTATAGGGAATTTTAAATTGATCCTGATGATTCAGCTCCAGCCATCGAAATTGAAAAAGCACCCGAAGCCGAATCAAGACCATCCACCATTTCAAAATCAAACGGAATTAAAAAGGCATCACTTACGTTCAAGTCCAATTCGAAATTCTAATCCAAAAAAGAATAAAATGACGAAAAAAAAACACAGGCTGTAATAATTTTAATCCACAAATTAGAATGTGTGAAGCGTACTTTCAATTTTTATTTTAGATAAAGGAAAACGATTGAACGTGTTAATGTGTATGCTTTGAAATTACCAAACGCACGAGTAATTAATCAAAATGGATTCACATCGATTTAGAATTTCGATAGACATAAATGCTCAAAACAAACATCAACCAGTCGCGGAATGGCGAAGAAATTGTAACAAATGGTTAAAAAACACTTACTAGTACTTCCAATATTTAAATTAAAACCGACACTGAAGAGCAAAAATCATTTTAATAATAATTATTATAAAACGAGAAAGTACTCACTCATTGCTATCACCGGCGTTGAACTTGAAAGTTCGAAATGAAACCGCCAAAAACGAATTTGAACTCAACGGACGAAATCATCAAGTAGAGAAAACCGCGCGCACACACACACACACACAATAAAATTAATGAAACTTTACCGGTAATGGATGCCGCGATTGCAAACGATGAAAATCAAAAACGTTTAAAATTATATTTTTGCATTGCCGATTGAAAATACCGATCTCGAACTTGATCAACGAACAGAACAAACTCGTAAATGTGAAAACTAGAATGACTTGGTTTTTAATTCGACTATTGTTACGAGTATACATATTCGAAAAAATGATTTCTCTACGAAATAGAGAAGCCAAAAATTTACTAAATGAAGACTAAATAAGACGAAACAACACAACAACGACGCGATCCGACATATTGTTTGAACGAACGAACGAATGGCCAAAAAGAAACAAGTTAAAATGTGAATGCATGTACGTAAGGTGAAAATCCGAATATCGTTTCCAATTTAACTTTACTTACGACTATAAGCACTAGAAAAATAATTTCATCGCGAAATGAACGAGCCAAAAATTTTACTAGATGAACTGATGAAGACTAAATAAGACGAAACAACACAACAGCGACGCGATCCGACATATTGTTTGACCGAACGAACCAATGGCAAACAAGGAACAAGTTAAAATGTGAATGCATGTACGTAAAGTACGTTACGTTATATGGCTGAGACGCGACACAATAAATACCGTATGAAAAACTAATATTTGAATGAAAAAGTTAATCTTACCTTGATATAGCATTTGGTCCACTCCATATTTGATTTTGAACGCGAGTACGAGTAAATCAGGAATTTTCAATTTTAGTTACACCATATTGTACCTAATACGATGGTACAATCACATCGACGCGATTCGAATTCGATTGTGTTTCTTTGTATGTGTTTGTTCAACACACGTAATACGTTACAAATTAGTCTATTAGACGATTTAAACCGAAATCTATGCCGTTTGAATATCATTTTGAATAGAAAACGAGATTATTGTCGTATTACGATCACACAACATCAAAGCAAAGACAGTACATTATAAAATACATACCAAATACGATTCGAACTAGTGAAAATTCAAGCAATGACTAGAAAAAATACCTTTCACGCGACGACGCGACGTATTTTCAACCGAATTCGACGGTTAACGAGACGTAAATGAATTATACGCCACTCCGATCCTGCGTACAACAAAGACGAAACCATTCCACCCCTTGACATTGAACTTTTCCATGCAAGCGCGTATCAGTGGTGCCGCGGCAACAACGTAATAAAAAAATGTATCGAATAATATTATTTAATTATGTATTTGAAGTAATATTTTAATTTCGTCTAGTGATTGTTCAAGTCGGTCATGAAAAAAGTGTTATCTTTTGACATTTACCACAAATTCAAATATAACAAGCACTTCAAATGAAAAAAGAGTTTAATTTTGAAAACATAATTAGAAGTATTATGTTTGGTTGATGTTAACGATGTTTTATCTATTCAATACATATAAAAGCTAAAGTAATACAAAGCAATCGAAGAGATATGTAGATGGAAAAGTGATCTACAAAATGTTCTTGTATTCCTGATTATTTTGTTTCTTTTTATCGTACTTATTGAAAGATTTTTCTCTTTGACACGACAGGTCATTGCTTTATTCAATTTGAAAAAAAAACAGTGATCCATCCATAATCAATTTTTTGACCATCTCGTACTCACATAGGACATTTTGATACTTGAAAAAGTTTGATATTGACATCTCTACACTTGCTATTTGTGTCTAATAACTTTTGTGGTTAATTTTTTCCCCATTTTCTAGGTACCAAACATTATTAAGTTGTAACCACAAATTAATAAAATATCATCAAAATGGCTTTAAATATCTAGAAGGGTATTGAAAATAGAATGAAAATTGCTCAGAATGCGAAAAATACCGTTAAATTTGAATGAAAATCATTACAATAATACGAAAATAGATGAAATTTCAGCAATTGTGTTAATTTTTATAAAATATACTGAATATAACATGAAAAAATGAATTGAAAAACATAGCATTTTTATGAAAATTAGGTAAAATACCGTAAAAAATATAATTTTAATGTTTTAATCAATTTTCTCTATGTATTGAGTATATTTGGTAAATTTCCAAACTCGATTTTAGAATTTTCTCTAGGTGAGAGGAGTTTTGACTCAATTCAAGGACGAACTGAAGTTAGCTTGACCGGGGAGGAAGAGGTTAAATGTTGAAATTCTGACTCTGATGAAAATATATCAGATTTTCTGACTCTATATACAACTTTTTGTAGTTTTCCCTCATTCAAAATCAAAGATAAACGAGATACTTTAATGATGGGAACAATCGATCATTTTTAACAATCGATTAGTCAAAATTCTACAATCGATTAATCGATTATTTTCTTCAGAAGTAATCAATTTACTTAATTTTACTCGATTTTTCCAATTTTTTTTTTAGTATTGAAGGGTTTGCTTGGGGGTTTGTTAATCTCACACTCAATCAACAACCTACACGAACGAAAAGTTCATCGCATGACTCACAATATTCATTGATGGTACAAGCTTTGTTATCTGTACTTGTGACAAATGTAATTATGTGTATTGTGTATGCATGAACTTTTTTTATTTTTATTTTTATTTGAAAGTGGATCAAAGTTGTACAATAGTTACATACTTACATATCGTAAAAAGAATATTCATTTCAAAAAAGAAATAATGAGAATCAATCAAACTGGAAAAGATATTGGAAATTCGAATAATTTTTTACTTTTTTTTTTTTAATACACACGTACCTATTATTTCTTGATTTTATTAATTTATTTTAAACATAATTGAATTCTGCGCCATTTTAAATGAATTTGCAAATAAAACTTGATATTTTCGACCAATTGTTTAGTAAAAATTTACTCGTGCAATTTTTAAAAAATTAATCATTTGGCGAAAAATTCTAACAATTATAAATTTTTCCTAATTTTCATTTTTTTAAAAACAAGTTTTATTTTTTCAAAAGATCTTTTCAATTGATATTTAATTTTCTAATTATAATTTCAATTTTTTTTAAAGAAAACTTTTAAATAGGTACTAATTAGTCGTCAGGTTTATATTATTATTAATTTTTGCTTAAATTATTCTTTTAATTTTTCATAGAAATATGAATAATTTACTTGATTAGGCTTCAAAAATTTAAAAAAGAAATCAATTTTTCTGCGCGATGTTCATCGTTCATCCTTATTCTACATAGAAAATAAAGAATGAAAATGCCCATGTCTCATAAAAAAGTTTTGATTATTTTTCATCATTTGTGCAATTGTAGGTAAGGGATGATTTTCAATTCTCAATTTTTATTTTTGTTGAACAAAAAAATCGTCAAAATCAAATCACGTTTTTATACAAGGCGCTACTTCATATTGTGTGTAAATACTTGACAATAATTTTAATTTTGATGATTTTTCTTCGCATAGAAAAAATAAAAATCATTAAAATCGTGATTTTAAATCATCGAGGTGGACTAAAATTGCCAAAATTAAAACAAAGCTGGGCTTATTTGTAGCTCTAAATTTCACAATTATGTACACTGTTGCTACTAGTCAAAGAGAAATTCAATCAAGATTTTTTTGTAATAATGATTTTTGAGAATTGCGATGAAAAAAATTATAATTTAATTCATAATTTTGAATCTTGATAAAATAATTTACATGATTTGGTGTCTACCAAGCTGTAAAATTAAAAATTCGTGTCTTTTTCGTTCATGACGTCGACACTAACTTTTTTTTTAAAAATAACTACACAATTTACTATAGCTTAATGTTGTTTCATTTTTAAAGTTTTGAAATTGCGCCACAGACCAAGTACTTCGCGCATGTAAATGTTTCTGTATGAATCTTCGTTCGAATTTATGGATATTTCAGGCGCCAGTAAGAGGTTCGAATCCCTTGGAACCCTCCTAAATACGATATTGATTCGTCGGGTGGCAGGTTCAATTTAACCAAAAAAATTCTATTTTATGATGAAATTTTGAAAAAAATTAAACTATATTCTTGTTGTATCTACTTGTAATAAGAAAACTTCAAAAAAAAGGCATTCAGAAGCGATTTTTTGAACAAAATCAATATTAATAAAAAAAATAAGAAATTTTGGATTTTTGAAATCGAAAAATTCGTGATATTTTGTACCAGTAGTCACACTGATAACGCAAACCAAATTTTGCTCAATAAAAAGTCAAAAAACCATGACTTTTCTTTGACTTCGTAATTGTTTGCATAATTCATGACTTCCATGACCCTCTAGACACTCTAATTCCACTCCTAAAGCCTTCCTGATTGTCTTAAGGGCAATTTTTGATAGCCCCATCCTCAAAATTTGCTTTTGGCTCACCTTAAAAGTAAAACCATGTCACCTCGTGTCTAAAAAAACAAGTACACCCTGTTTTTCCCTCGCCAACCACTCCGACTATCATGGATAAGAACAGTTCGACAAAAAGGAAAAAATTCCCTATGACGTGTTTGATATCCGATGAGGATAATTTTCTCGCTGAACTGGCACATGCCTCTGCATCATCGTCATCGCCGATGAAAACACAACAACGACGCTTCGGCCTTTAAGGAATTACTCGAGGCTCGGCGCCTTGACGTACGCGGCGAGTTCTTTCGACGTCTTTATTCGCGTCGTACAACGCCCGTTAACGCGAATGACAACTTTTCCAAATACTTTTCCTCCGCGCCTCTCCCGCGCTTCTTTTTATTGTGGACTTCGCTATAACGATAAACTTTCTGACGTTTATTATCTGGTAATAAGTTTACAGCGAGAATTTTTTTTCGACGCTTTTCTCAACGACCAGACGACGACGTGCAGTGTTGAGATAATTCGAGGAAAAATCTTTTTTAATTTCGTTCCGTAATCTTCGATGTTTCCTTCCAAAAGCTTCCCAAACCCTTCGCCCTCGCATCCGGTCATATCTCCAGACACGTGCCGATGCGGCGCAGCACTTCGCACAGCGGTTCATCAAAATTCATAGCTTCGAAGCTTCTCTACCTCGAAAGTTTTTTCTCAGCCTCGTCTCTTCATCTCCAACAAATCAAAATACTTTTTTCCTCTCCGAAACAAAATTCGTTTACTGTACGAGTTTTTGTTCCACATACACAAGGCGCCTAGCTAGGCTGACTTCTACACGTTCTTTCTTTTTTTTTTGGCTGCCTAGATACCGGTGCCATGCCAGTTTTCTCGTTCGTATTGCTCGAATTTTCATCGTGCCCACACACACACGCCGCCACGACGAAATCGTCGACCGTAAAGTCTTAACGACGAGCGAATTTCTTGCCGAATCTACACATATCGTCGTCATCGTATACGAATACACGTATGTACTGTATATTCACCTTTGCGACTCTTCCGACGTCGCCGCCGGTATAGAAATTAATTATTCAACGACGTATATACGACGAAGACCTCCCTATCTGGTGTTTTTTTACGCTCTCGAATGTCGTTTAGCTTAACTTGATGTCTCAGAACAGTTGTCAACTCGGATTAGATATGGATTAATAATGCAATCGCGTTGTCGATGCTGCGAAAAAGAACCGGTATTGAAATATGAAAATTTAATTCCGTCCACCATACGATGGCGTTTGGCTTGGCAACAGGCTGGCAAGGTATTTTACTTCGAACCGACACTAGCGAAGGGAGCATGTGGCATAGGATATTTTTGCATACGCCGGGTTTTAATTATTTATTAATTAGAATCGTAATTATACGTTTCGATTCGTTTTCTTTCTCAAATTGACGTATTGAATTGATAATTCCAAAGTAACAATCTGGATCGTCCATCTTCGCAATTAGTTAGTTTTTCGGGCATCAATTGTGCAACTGATTGTGAATCTCAACACATACCACGCACAAATTGAATGAGAATTTATTCGTTTACATTTCACGTAAGTAAGTTTTTTTTTTGTGTTTGTGCAAGTTGGCAGCTATATGATTCAACGATATCTCTTAATAAAATAATACAGGAAAATTTTGCAAGCTAAATGTGAAAAAACGTATTATTCGAACCCTCGAAAAAGGAATAAAATAATAAAAATATTAAAATAATTGAAAATTTTTATAATTATGCATCTAAATTGTCGTAAAAATTTACTAAAAACGATTCGAGCATTCTATGTTTTGCTAAATGCTGATTGGATGAATAGTTGACCTAAATTTGCACAAATTGAATGAGAATTTATTCGTTTACATTTCACGTAAGTAAGTTTTTTTTTGTGTTTGTGCAAGTTGGCAGCTATATGATTCAACGATATCTCTTAATAAAATAATACAGGAAAATTTTGCAAGCTAAATGTGAAAAAACGTATTATTCGAACCCTCGAAAAAGGAATAAAATAATAAAAATATTAAAATAATTGAAAATTTTTATAATTATGCATCTAAATTATCGTAAAAATTTACTAAAAACGATTCGAGCATTCTATGTTTTGCTAAATGCTGATTGGATGAATAGTTGACCTAAATTTAGCAGAATGCTTTCAAGTATTTTTCGTTCATTTTTACAAAAAAATGTAAGTAATTTTCATCGTTGTTTTTTTTTCAGGATACCTTCTAGAATAATTTCACAAAACTGTCTTTTGGTTCTTTTGCAAAAAATTAGCTACCAATAATTTACATTTTTCAGACTAAAGCCCTAAAAGATATCTCTGATCAAAAGATTTTCCCTTCAAGGGAAAACTTGCGTAATTTTTTTCCACGATATTTTTAATTAGATTAATTTCATTTGGTAAAGGAAAATTTTCAAAATGGATGCAAATTAATTCTTCTAGAACCAGATTATCCAAAAAGGATACCAAATTCAAAATTTTGAGTACCACTTGTAAAAAAAAAAAAACAGAAATATTTCCACCTTTACCGTTTCTAGAAAATATTTCAAAACATTATTTGAAAGGAAAATTTTAATTTTTCTTCGCAATTAAATTCCAATTCAAAATTTGGATAATTATTGAGTTCATTCTATTTTCACTTCAATAAAATTTCCAATTATTGTCAGACTTTTGTTCTGAATTTCAGGATATTAACCAAATCGTCAGGATCAAAATTCGTGCTTTTTTAATTTTTTTTTTCGTACTGTTAAAAAATTTTTAATTTATTAAAAAAATCAGGAAAATCGTCAAGATATCCGTTGAAACTGATTAAAATTCTCATAAAAGTGATTAAAAATGTGATGAAAATCGTTTGAAAATAGTGAAAACAATTGAAAATTTCGTTAAAAATTGTTGAAATTCTCATAAAAATTATTAAAAAGTACGATAAAAATGGTCAAAAAGTTAAGAAATTGGTCGGAAATGTCGTTAAAATCATAAAAGCTTTACTTAATAAAAATGGGTAGATTTATTGTAAGAACGGCCAAAAAAAATAAAAATCGTTGAAAAGTCATGAAAATTGTATAAAGTTTCATAAACATCGGAAAAAATATTGCAAAAAAGGTTTAAAAGTAATGAAAACTGTCTAAAATCTTGTTAAAATTGTTAAAACTTTCATAAAAAATTGTTGAAAAATAATGCAAAGTGTTTAAAATATCGTAAAAAACTTTAAAATATTTGGAAATTTTTCAAAAATCAGAAAAAACTACGTAGAAATATTGAAAAATGAAGAAAACTATTAAAAATGTTGTAAAAATTGTCTAAAAATTACACAAATGACGTAGTTTGAAGTATTTTTAAAACAAATTCCAAAAATTTTTACCAAATCTTCGACAATTTTCATGAGTTTTTATCAATTTTTACAATATTTTCAATGATTTTTAGTGAAAATTTAAAAAAATTTTACGTTTTTCAAAAATTTAATTTTTTTTTGGCCATTATTGAAATATTTTTTTTTATTTTTCTGAAACTTTTCATAATTTTAACGAAGTTTTCGACGATTTTCATGATTTTATTGACCATTCTTCAATATTTTTATGAATTTTGACAAATTTAACGATATTTTCCACAAAATTCATGATTTTTTCCATAATTTCAAAGGCGTTTCGAATGTTTTCTATGTAAATTTTCGCAATTTCAACGACATTTTAGGAAATTTTCATAATTTTTAGACAATTTTCACCACATTTTCAGTGATTTTTGGTAGAATTTCGAAAATATTTAGGACGTTTCAAAAACTTTTACAACATCTAAAAAAAAAGTTGAGTGTATCTAATGTTTTTTTTTTCATCCTCTTCGTACGAACGAAAAATTGAATTACTCGAAAAACAATCTTCAAAATTCAATTGATTTTTTTCCCTAATTATCAAAATTCCACGAGCTTTTTTTGTCAATTCGTGATTTTAATAAATCATAAAACCCAACATCATCAAACTCTCCTCAATTCCGACCAAATAAACACCCTAAAAATGGGAAAATTTTCAAAAAATATGCCACCCAGGTAAATAAACCCCTCAACTCTTATGCTCCGGATTCAAACCCCATCGAAAATCACCAGGCAAAATTTCTTACTCGCATCGCCGGATAAATTTCGGAGATTTTGACGGTTTCCATTTCATCAGCCATGGAAAAAAAATGAACGCCAATAGAACGGGTAAAAGTGCCGACGAAACATTACAGCAGAAATAAAGAAAGAGAGTAAGAAAAAGAAACAGCGAGAGAGCTTTATTGATGAAGCGATTTTTTTCAATGCGTTTATTTTTTGTTTGTAAAACTTAAATTAAAAACCTGTAAAGAAAAAAAAAGACTGAGTCGAAAATAGGAAATGCGAAGATAACACGATGAAATGGAAATGAAAATAAATAAAGAAAAAAAAAACGAACTCGCGTAAATATATTCGAATGTTTTTTAAAAAGGCTTTCCCTCCGCTTCGTCTCGCCCTATAAATACTCGGCCATTTCTTCGGCGAAATTCCATTGTAACAGGTATCTCTCCTCTGTTTTATTTTTTCACGCAAAAACACAGCGAGCGAGGAAAAAAGAAAACACGAAAAGCAACTCCGCCGGTGTTTTTCTCTCACTTTTCGCATCTGTTCCGCGTTTTATATCGTTTTCTATGCAAAACCGATGAGATATTTCGATTTAATCAAGCATCAACTCACCTCGCCGCGTATTAACGAATCGAATGTAAAAATTTATCAGTTTGCAGGAATCTTCCTCTCGCGAGCTTCATTTTGGTCAAAATTTTCATTTCGCACGAACAGGTAAAGAAGCGAGGCAGGTATAAAAAATGAAGCAGACGATGTGCCGGCGAGATAACGTGCACATGAAATCGACGACGCTCGGTCCTCGTGGCGTGAAAATTTTCAAACAACCGAGTAAATACTTACATCGAAACGTTGATAACGAGGGGTAAGAAAATTAAACGGAAATTGAAATCTCGTCTGTAATAATGGTAAAGTTACGAAAAAAATAGCAAAAAAACGTGACGCTATGAGTATTTTCTCCACATCGCGTACAGCTCGTCGAAAAAAGAACCGAATCATCGATAGATGATCGATTTCATTCTTTTTTGCCCAAACCCTTTTTGTCCGGTTAATTCGACTAAATCTTTCGTACGACGATGACTTTGGGTACGTGGTGTTGGCCAAATGAGAAATTTGGATTGCAGTCCAAGAGGTTATCACAGATAAGTAAACTTTTTTTTGAACACCAATTCGCATGTGGTTTTACATTTAGAATGAACCAAAAGAAAATTTTGGGGAAAGGGACCATCAAAAATTGCACTTAGGGGGCGAGCAGGAGAGAGTTCCAGTAGTTAAAACGCCCCCATTTCTGCACATGAAGGATTCGGGGTACGTTTGGTATCATTTCCATACAATTTGACCCTCCTGAACTCAAATTCGTCATTAGTTTCCCAATTGAAGGTACAGAAGTGGCATAATCGTAAAATTTGTGTCGCAGAAAACGGTCAAATTTTGAAAAAATTAAATTCCTAATTCCTAAGAAAAATAGCTTCTCACCACTGCAGAATAGGGAAAAAATTATAGTACAAAAAATGATGAATTTTTATTACTCTACAACTTTTGTTTCAAGGTTTTTGTCGTATCGTGATTTCTTACTGAAATGTAATTTTTGTTTGGGGACACCCGGGTGAAAAAATTTGCTAAATTGACGATACGAAAAAAAGTTTCAAATAAAAGTTGTAGAATGTTGAAAATTAGTAATTTTTTATTCCATAATTTTTTTTCTAGCTCGAAGTGGAGAAGAGCTGATCTGAAAATGAAGAAAATATACTTCTTTTTTGAACACGAGTTAGCATATTGCTTTTCTGTCAGTGAATTTTGGGGAAGGGGGCCATCAGAAATTTTCCTTAGGGGCGAAGAAGATTAGGGGTAACGAAATTTCGTGATATAGAAATTTTCCTGACCCCCTCCCCTCCCCTCCAATACGACATATCCACGTTTTTTGGTATTAAGCACAAATTCCTATCTTCTAAGAAAAATGGCTTCTCACCACTGCACAATAGGGAAAAAATTATAGTACAAAAAATTATGAATTTTTAATACTCTACAACTTTTGTTTCAAGGTTTTTGTCGTATTGTGATTTTTTACTGAAATGTAATTTTTTTTTGGGGACACCCGGGTGAAAAAATTTGCTAAATTGATGATACGAAAAAAAGTTTCGAACAAAAATTGTAGAACGTTGAAAATCAATAATTTTTTATCCTATAATTTTTTTTCTACCATGAAGTGAGGAACTCAAAAAATGAAAAATTGTGATTTTACTTTTGTTTTTACAAAAATTGATCATAATTCATGCGACACAAATTTCACGATCGTGCCACTCCTTTAATTTCAATCGGGAAAGTAATGACGAAATCGAGTTCAGAAGGGTCAAATTATATGAAAATGATACCAAACAGGCCCCTACCCTCTTCATGTACAAAAATAAGGGTATTTTCATTCCTAAAACCCCCTTCTATTCGCCCCTAAGGACAATTTTTGATAGCCTTTCCTCAAAATTTTCTTTCAGTCCATACCAAAAGAAAAACTCCATGCCAGCTGGAGTTCAAAAAAAGGTATACCTTGCTTTTTTCATCCTAACCGCTCAAAACTACTGGAAACGGGGGTCAGAGGACCAAACATAAAAAGCAAAATATCATAATCCGACGCCACGGTCGCGTAATTATCAGACAGATAAACAAAAGTCGACCTCCCCTTCCGTCCCCGGTCGCTCATTGACCTCAGATATAAATCAATATAGCAATGGCCACACCATAGTGTAAAAGTAGGTACACATATATACGAAAGTACGCCTACGTATACGTTGATGTGTGTGTATGCAAGAAACAAAAACAACATTCGCCTTTGCCCCCGGTATGGTATAAAGAAGAGCTTATTGTGCAAACTTTGAATGCGTATTGTTTTGGATATTGTGTATAAAGGATTTTAAAGCCGGCGTTGAACTACGTATACGGTATCCCGATGATACAAACGTACCGTACGTACGATGCCCGAAGAGAAAGACCCGGCACCATTCGTAGAGGAATACACGATGAACACGAGCCAAGAGAGATGGAAACGCAGACGATGCTCCGTATAATAGTCAGATGGTCAAAGGCCGACGAATTTAATTAGGTTAACGAAGGATCAGATAACTCCTAAAACCGGCGAATATACTCTCATCGATCCGACTGCGGCGGCGATAACGAAATGCCAACTTTTTATCGTACTTGTGTATTTTCTTATTGTTTTTCACGCCGCATCTCCCCTTCCTGCGTGTTTTCCTATCGGTATTGTGCCGATTGTGGTCGCGGAAAAGGAAAAAATCGCATGGTTCAGATAAGGGGGTTTTTCAGTAAACTTTTTTATTTCGGTTTTTGGTCGTATCGGGGTAATGTCGGATTATTACGTCGTGGCGTTGTGCTGGACGACGTTTGATAAGAAGGATCAAGAGTGGACGGTCATCTGGCGCGGTCTGTTTTTCAGATTAGGTAGCCTAGGCTCGTATATATTGGTGTCCATTGTTTTACTCCGTTGCAATGTGCTGATTTTTTTACCAGCTTGATTAATTGAATCGAGAACTGTGGTATATCTGGTGTTTTTTTTCCACTTTTCTCTCTTTGCTTTTGTTTTCCAAATACCAGCGATATGTGATGACCTATTATTATTGTGTATGAAAGTCAGTGGAATTGCCGATATTCGTTTGGAACTTATTGTCCATAAAGGTCACTGAACGGCGAAAGAGATTAAGATATCTGTGCTGGATGATGTAGCTTTCTACGAGAATTTTAGACAGTTATTCTTAATCTCGGAGTGTTTGCAGTGAATAAAGGACCCTTGGCGAACGTGTAATGGATTGAATGGAGAATTACTTCCTTTTTTTTTTGCAAAGTTGGAAAAATCTAAAAAAAATTATTCGAAGTAAAAATTCCAGCCAACGAACTTCATCTTTTAGCATCACTATTTTGCTTCAAATTTTCAAAGATTTGAAAAAGGGTCAGATCTGGTCAGGATAGGTGGAATTTATTCTAGCTTCAGCACTCCTCGGATGATACCCTTTGACGAAGAAAAATTCGAGAATGTTTCTATGCACCTCCATTCCATCGGCGTCGCGATTTATGGGTTTTCTATTACCTATATAATTTTCAATTTCAGTAAAAATGAAGGAAAAAGTGTAGCCGGATTGATAGGGGTGATTTGGCCCTGAGCGCCAAATTTCAAATTATACAGTGGAAATTGATCCTTATAGTCTAAAACCCCCGTGACAAAATTTTTAGCTCGATATCTCAACCCAACCCTCTTTTGGGGGCTAAATGTGGGGTTTCGTTTAAAATTTCTATTTTTGGTAGTTTTCAACCGAATTTTTTCAAACTTGCAAAGATGGTGGACAGTATCAAGGGCAATTTTTGGATTTTTTTGAAAAAAATTTCGAGCACTTTTTCAAGGTTAAATGGACATTT
>FIZU01010645.1:0-10147 GCA_900064475.1 Pseudococcus longispinus | reverse complement strand
AGGCCACTCTCAGAACTCCCTCGGGGGCATTATGTCAAGGTACTATTGGCCCTGCCCCTCAGTGGCAGCACTGAGCATTACTTTACGTATTGCGTGGTGAAGTATGACAACCATGGTAGCCACTACCTAGCACCGAGTTTGGAGACGACTCCGGACTCACTTTTGTACTCGCGCCCCGCTCGATAGCACGCCTGCGATATAAAAGTCCCTTAAGGTGTCGAGAGAAGTCATGATCCTCTCGACAGCCGAATTTCCAACTATAAGTAAAGTAAATGTATCGTATGAATGTCACCACGAGTTATTTCGGCGAAACCGTGTTAACCTTTTGATAATTATTAAATTATTATTTCGTTGAAAGTGTTTCTATTCGCGATCTTAAATTTATTATGTTAATGGATACGACTCCATGATTAGCTCAGTCGAGGAGAAAAGAAGAACAAATCCATTACAGCTGATTTTTAGACATTTTGTCAGACTTCATTTATGGGTATTACCTATGTCAGACTTTTTTGAACTTGAAAAATTTTTCAGATTTCAATTGACTTTTAAACATTATGTCAGACTTGAACTTGGAAAATTTTTCAGATTTTTATTGACTTTTAGAAATTATGTCAGAGTTTTTTGGAATTGGAAAAAAATTTTAAATCAGCAAAAGCATATCCTATGTTTTATGGTTTCATGGGTAGTATGGAAATGACGGTGACTTTTTTGACATGGATATGTCTTATGTCTGGTGTCAATTCTAAAATTTTGTCCATTTTTCTTGTCCGAAAAAACCGTCACGAAATTCCTTGACGATGACTTTTAGACATTTTGTCTGACTTTTTTGGATTTCAATTGACTTTTTGTGCTTTGAACATTTCAGAGATAATGCTGATTTTCAGACATTTTGTCAAGCACATAATTTAAATTTTTTCAAATTTGAAAAATTGACTTTCAGATATTTTGTCAGACTTTTTTGAACTTGGATAATATTTAAAAACTCAAATTAATTTTTGGACTTGAAAAATTTCAAGAATTGACTTCTAGACATTTTTTCTGACTTTTTTGGACTTCGAAAAATTTTCAGATTTCTATTGACTTTTTGGACTTGGAAAAATTCTGAGATAATACTGACTTTCAAACAATTCGTCAGACAAATAATTGAGACTTTTCGAATTGAGAAAATTTTAGAAATCGGGGTAATTTTCTAATAATTTATTCTTGGTCTTGAAAAATTTCAGATATTACGCTGATTTTTAGCCATTTTGTTAAGACTTTTCTGAGCTTGAAAAATTTTAAAGGATTAAAATTTTAATTTTTGAACTTGAAAAATTTCAGTTTTATAGACTTGAAAAATTTTAAGAAAGTTTAAACCAGACATTTTGTCAGACAGTTTTTTACCTAAGGTTGACTTTTAGACATTTTATCGGACTTTTTTGAATTTAGAAAAATTTTCAGATTTCTACTGACTTTTTGTGCTTGGAATTGGATTCTGAAAATTTTTCAAAAAAATTACATTATGAAATTCTATCACGAAAATCCGTTAGGATAACTTCTCAATATTTCGTTAAGCTTTTTTGGACTTGAAAACTTTTTCAAAATTCAAATTACTCTTTTTAGGCTTGGAAAATTACAAATACATATCACGATTTTGTGGACTTTAAAAATTCAATGAGCAAAAGCATAAATGATGATTTATAGTTTCATGGGTAGTATGAAAATGTCGGGGAATTTTTGTTAAACGTTTGAAAATTTATGAATTTCAAAAAGACATATCCATGTACCAATATGTCCGTTTAAAGAGTAGATTCATCTTTATTTTCATAGGAGGCTCCATTCGTTCAAAAAATCGACTTTTAAAAAAAGCATAGAGAAGGATGATGAAATACTTGGGTACTTTGTTTCATAGGTACTCTAATCTTACCTTGAAATTGGTGGAAATCAGATGTGGGGGGGGGGTTATTCTTTAATACAATTTTGAGAATTTTTCTGCTTCCTAAAACAATTTTAGTAATATTTCCAAAAATATTAATAACATTTTAATTTTTTTGAAATTTTATAATTTATGTAAATGCAATTTTAACTATTTTAACTACATTTTTCAGCAGTTTTTGTGCCTTTTAAAAATATTTTGACGATTTTTATCACATTTTGGGTATTTTTTTGCAATTTTATAAATTATTTTCACAATTCGAAGCATTTTTATAGCATTCAAAATAACTTTGACGCTGAAGCGATGTTTAAAAAAATTTTCCACGTGAAGTCATCTAAAATTCTAGAAACATTCTTTTTTTTTCGAATGCTATAATGTGGCTATTTTTCATCGTTTCTTTTTGGTATTTCGATCAACTTAGAAATAAAGAAGAATCTTGGCTCACCCTATTTTTGGTTTTTCAGAATTTCGTAATTGATTCGCATGTTATTACGTATAATAAGTTCGTAATTACCGTAGTTCGCTCGACTTTGTTCGCATTTCTAAACTTTTTATTAACGAAGTATGTTATGGTTTCGTATAGTCGTAATTTGAATTTTATGCTTTCGCGAATTTTATTGAAATGAAAACTATTCGGTCTCGTACGTATAATTTTTTACGATTTCTATAATTTTTTTAAGTAGGTATTCGAAAACTTTACGCATTTATTTTTAATATTTTACGAACGGTTTTATAACCGAGTTCAGATTCACTTCATTGTGGTAATTTTTATCGTCACGATGTCGATATTCGAATAAACCCCTGTGTTTTTTTTTTATCCAATGTCACGTCCGCTTTATCCATTCGATCTCGTTTCGAAATTATTGAATAATAAAAAATAGATACTCGCGAGAGAAACAAATTACGCGAAAATGAAACCCTCCAAGTTGGGTGAAAAAAATTGCAATTTTATCCGGCCTTTTTCGCACGATTCGTGAACCACTCGAGTATATTTTTTTCTCTGTCGGACTACGTATACAACTAGCTACGTGAAGTGTAGCTACTTAGCACATTATACGATGCGTTTCGAGTCGAGTAGAGAGAATCTCGAACCGTGGAGAATTTTTTTCTGCATCGTTCAGCGAAATAGAAGAATTAATTTAACCGCGAAGTGCGAACCGTACCTATACCTTAGGTATAGGCACTAGACAGTTGAAGATTGCGAGAGTATTTCGAAATGGAAATACTTGGATCAGATTGCTCGAGTGGAGTTATTTTTTAATGATTCGAGCGACGAGATTGGTTTCGGTGTCTCGTTACAATAGGAATTTTTTCTCATCGAAAGGGTTTCTTGGCGAAGCTTCGGGTTCGGTTTCGGTTGCGAAAATGAACGGGCCAGACGTGGTCGTTAGGTGTGCGTGGGATTGTGCTTGTGCATAAAAAGCGCCAAAATCGACTATATTGATAATGGTTTTGAAATGTTAAATGGCACGAACGAACGTGAACGCGATGCGTTATCTTTTATCGGCGAAAAAGTGACGATTTGGGCAGAAGGTTTTTGCGGTACCTACGAAAAAATAAGATAGATACGAAAAAGAAATTTGATTTTTTTTCCTCGTCGAACGTTCGCTTATTCGCTGACGCTATCAAACGTCGGAAACAAATTGCGCGAAAAATGATTTCGAAATGATTTAACACGACGATGGAAGCGGACCCCCCGAACGAGGACGCGTTTTATAGATAAGCTGAAATTGATATTTTCGTCGTTAAAAATACTTATACGAGTACACGAAATAAGGCATCTTTGCTTAAACGGTACATCTACGTGTAAATATACCTACGCGAAGAAAGAGAGCACAGACTTTATCGTCGTTGAAAATTTAAATTATATACCAACGACGTATACGTTACGAGCATTTGCGCAGCTTGGCGAAGAAATTAAGGCTGGGGTTGGTTTACTTACTTTACTTCGTCTTCGGAAGCGGCTAGAAACCAATGTATCTTGAAATTATTTTTCGTGCCGAATGCCATCAGTTGGAAATACGTGGCACCCGGTGGCAGTGGCGGCGCGCCTGGAATACCGAATACGAAACGACCAGCTGCCAGCATTTCGGGAGCTTCTTTCAGCGTTATTGTGCCATTTGGCGAAGCCAGCTTGTCTTTATCTTTGTACCAGGCGATAGTGGAGTCTTCGTGCAGCACTACCCATTTCTCTTTCCAGTCTTTGCCGAAAAGACGTTCTGCAAGAAAGAGGGATGCGAATGTTGTAATCGTGGAATAACGAGTGGGGAATGAAATGTGTCAATTTTTATAAACGAATCGTTCGAAAAGTACGTGATTTTTGAAGAAATTCTCGATACGTTGAAAAATAGGCATAAATCATTCGGAAACGACCAAATCATTGTTTGAATAATTTTTCCCTGACTATTCTAGGAATCATTGACGAGTAAACAGAATTGGATGGAATCGAAAAAAAATGATACGAATCGAATCAAAAACGTAAGCCGTTCAAATGATTCGAATCATGAATCAAATCCTCACCTCAGTGTTGTTCAAAAAAAAAAGATTCGAATAGAATCAGAATCAACAATTTTGATTCATGATTCGAATCACGAATCATTTCCCCAATGATTCTGATTCATAATTCGAAGCCCAAATTCCGATTCAAATCACGATCCGATTCATATCTGAATCGAAAATCATCCGAACCACACGCAACTCTGATTTTTACTTGAAAACTTACAAAATGATCCTAATCGAATCAAAACCATACGACATACAAATGATTCGAATCCGAAATCGAATCCTGACAGTGTTGTTCAAAAAAAAAGATTCGAATAGAACCACTAATCAAAAATTCATCACGCCCAACCCTATAAGTAAATCATTCCTTCGTTTGTTCAAGAATCGTTTGTGAGTGACTGAATAAATCGAGAATTTCTAATGATTCTTTCGTTTAGGTATCTAAAAATAATCGCTCGTTCAAGCATGTTCGGTAATTTTTTTTCAGATTCAGAGAGCTCAAAAAATAAGAAAAAGTCTATAAAAATGATTTATACCCCAAAAAACCTTTTTATAATCACCCATGTTTTCTTATTTATAATTGATTTTAATCGATAAATTTTCGAATTTAGAAGCCAAAAACTCAAAAAAGCAGTGAAAATTCGTTAAAAACTCTATTTTCACCATTTTTCTCTCAAAATGGTTCCTTCCAAGTGTAAATATGTCATCAAACATTGAGGTCTTGAAATTTTCCAATTTATGGCCAAAAAAAAATAATCAAAATTTCATATTTTTTTCCTCTCGAAAAATCAGTGTAAATTCGTTAAACGTTGCAAAAATAATTAAAAATTCATCATCAAAGAAAAACCTAGTTTTGGAGTGATTGAATAAAAAATCCTGACGGTGTGCTCTTATTGGTGTTAATTTTTGACCATTTTCAGCTTTTTTAGAATTCAAAAATCACTAAAGTAATTAAAGAAATTGAAAAAGTTGATGAAACGCATACTCGTTTGATTTTTCTGTTCTTGAAGGATTCGCTGATAGATGATTCGTTCAATTGTTCAGAAATTATTCTCCTTTTCGCGATTGATTCAGTCGTTCACTGACGATTTACTTCATTGTGACCCGTTCAATTCGTAAAAGAATTCGCTTAAATGTAATTTTTTCCCTTTCTTGGTCGTTCGAAATGATTTACTAGACACGTGTCATTCGCTGAATCTGTCATTCGTGAATTGATTCATTAAAGAACGATTTGGTTAGTTTTTTACGAAAAATTCATTGAAAATTAATCTGCAGTTTTCTAATAATGATTCAAATGGTCCATTGTTGATTTTGTCGTTCCTGAACGATTCACCTCGAAGTAATTTTACATTCGTTCTAGAATGATTGTTGAAAAATGATTTTCGGCTGAATTATAAATTTCTGATTATGTCGTTCGCGAACGATTCACCTTTGAACGATTGTTCTGTCGTTCACGAACGATTTCTTGAACAATGAAATTTTTCTGTTTTTTAAGAATTGTTCGCTCGCGAGCGACTGAATTTGCGTTCGCGAATGATTCATGTGGAAAATGATTTTTCATTCGTTCACGAACGATTCTTTGAAAAATGAAAATTTCTAGTTTTCTAAAAAGTATTCGTTTGTGGGTTACTGAATTTGTCGTTCGCGAACGATTCATGTTGAAAATGATTTTTCATTCGTTCACGAACGATTCTTTGAAAAATAAAAATTTTCGATTTCTTAAGAATTATTTGCTCGCGAGTGACTGAATCTGTCGTTCGCGAACGATTCATCTAGAAAATAATTTTTCATTCGATCTCGAACAATTCATTAAAAATTGATTTGTCGATTGACTGGTGAATAACTGATTCTGTCGTTCTCGAATGATTCACATTTGAGCAATTCTTCTATCGTTCACGAACGATTCTTCGAAAAATGAAATTGAAATGTTTCTGTTTTCTGGAAATTATTCGCTTGTGAGTGACTGATTCTGTCATTCGCAAATAGTTGATCCAGAAAATCACTCGTTCTCGAACGATTCATTAAAAATGATTTGTCAATTGATGTGTCGATTAGTGATTTTATCTTTCGTGAATGATTCGTCTTTCTCTTGAAATGATTTTTTACTTGTTCTCGAATGATTCATTGAAAACTAATTGGTTTTGTTTTCCAAAAATGATTCACGTGTTCAGAGTCGGACCAAACATTTTAGTTCACCCTCCCCCTCACAGGAAAACATATCTATATGGCATTTTTGGTTCAAAAAATGGAACTTGGGTTGAAAAATTCTCAAACATTGGCCTGTTTTGTCTTTTGAGTAAAAAAAATTGGGAAAAATTGAATTTTGAGGGCGACGAATTTCATAAGTTCTATTTTTTCCTCTCGATAATGTCAATTTGGATTAGTTCGTTGACGCTTCAATTAGGTACTGATTCTGTCGTTCGTGAACGATTCATCCTAAACTGATTCCTCAGTTGTTTACGAACGATTCGGTTAAAAATAATTTTTATGGTTTTTTAAAAATGATTTTCGTGTCAAATTATTAATTTTCTCGTTCATGAACGATTCATCTAGCGAATGATTTGTTGTAAAATTAAATTTTACAGTTTTCTGAACATGATTCAAGTCATAAAAGGTCAGTTGTAGATTGGTCGTTCTTCAATAATTCATTTGGAGATGATTCGTTCGTTGCTAACGAGCAGTGTTTTTTTGTTATTTGTTGAAAACGATTTTTCTGGTAATGAGAAATTCAATTCGTCTTAGTTGAAAATAATAGGGGTTGATCATTGGGGGTGGGGAATCAGTCTCGAGTTTTTTTATGCATTTTTTTGTTTTTTTTTAAATTTCGATTCTTTAGTTTCACTTATTATACATTTTGGTTTGGGCGATTTTTCTTTGATTTTTTTAAAAAATTGACTCAAGTTGACAATTTTTTGAGAAAATAATTTGTAAATAAGTTTATGATTCTGTTTGTCATTCTCGAAAATTTCATTACCTTCAAAAAGTGAATTGATATTTCTTCATCATTCATTTTCAAACGATTCCCTTCTCGTCATTCTACGAGTTCGTAAAGTTCAATAACGAAATAGAGCAAACTTACTTTTGTGTTTCAGCAGATATCCTTCCTTAATCGGTTTCGTGGTTCCTGAAAAAGCGAAAATTTTCATTTTAACGTTTTTTATCACATATTTGCTTAGTTCGCGGTAATATATGTATTTGAAAAACGCCACCGCAGCGTAGAACAAGCTAGAATGAGAAAAATATGTAATTAGAAAAGCGACGTCGACGTCGTCGACAAAATATAGCCCGCGACATGATGGTATGTCGTTTATTTGCGGAAAAGGCGACAGCAGAAGGGATGATAATGGGAAAAAACTAAACGTGTAGCGTATCTAGACCTACCTATCTGCTACCCAGACCCACCCATTCGCTCGCAAACCCTATGTACCTTGTCCCCGTATATTTGTGCGAACCGTAACTTATTTATGGTTCAGTTGGACAGTTGCGGTTATCGCAGTAGTCTGTAACTTTTTACGTGCACACCGGAGAAGAAGCTAGATTGGGGCGTAAAATGAGGAAAAAATAACGTTTTCGAATTACGAAGGCATGGCCGAAACACGAGTCGTATTAACGAGTTCATTAAAAGCTCGATGGTGGTTTTTTTTGGAGGGTTAATTTGGCGGACAGCGTGGCCTACGACGCAAATAATGAAAAAGAAAGATGTTTTTTGGAAAAAAAAATGTCATTTTATCGCGATTAAAAGCGAGCGTGAAAAATGTTTCTTTTTTTGCTAGCTTTGGAACTTGTCGCGATGCGACGTGGGTTTTATAATTATTTTAGTTTCTTTTCATGTATCACTATACTCGTCTGTTGGGGATTTTCTTTTTTTTTTTGCTTCTTTTCGCCTTTCATTTATAAAGATGACAGACGAAGTAGAGTCGAGAAAATACCAAGGTTTTTGGAATTTTTCGTGCTCGTTCGTCGTATATACGATACTCGTATGCTGCCGGCAAATTGAATAAGAATTTGGTTGGCGGTCGCTGCGGCGAAGTCTTTTTATGGCATACGACTTACGTGTTAGATACAATTGGGAATATATATTTCTGTTTTTCTTTATTTTCTTACGTAGATACGACCACAATGGCGGCCAACAATTCAACTCGCGAGAACTATGGAATTGAAAAGGATACCGAGATACCGCAGGACTCATTGTCATTATCTGGTGGAATTCTTCGCTTCATTCAGTACGAAAGTATGTGGGTAAGTAATACGTTTAATGAAATCGATAAATTTCCACGCGAATATTGTACTTCGTCGGTACAAAATTTTTATAAAACAGGCGAAAATTTTGTCTCGACGAGTCTATAGGTATATTTATTTGACAGTTCTTTCGATGGTTCGCAATTTCGTTTCTATACGTTGTTGTTTATCGAAGGGCGTGCGCGTGTTTTCGAGCAATTCGTGTCATTTCCAGTTGTAAATTTTAACAACGAATTAGCTCGTATTGGTCGAGTGATAGAATTTTTACCACAGCCAGGGCTCGCCGATATCAGTTTTGCTGGAATTTTTCACTAAGAAATCCAATTTTTTAGGTACAGGGTGTTCTGATAGTAGTGCAACGCCTTCAAACCAGCGATGATGCAATCCAAATTACACCAGTGTATGTGTGCTTGCGGATTATAAGATTTTAAAGAGGTGAAATTGTGCTCCAACGATGGGTTTTGTTTCAAAACATCGTAACTCCTTTGATAATAGAGATAGGCAAAATTTGTCCGGAAACTTTTTTGTAGAACTTTTTGATCTCTACAAAATGAGTTTCATTCGTAATTTGCCTAACGCTAAAATTGAAGGAGTTACGATGATTTGAAAGTTTGTAAGCTTTATGGCTCCTTTAATTTGATAGTTTGAACTTTCCTGGAGATTTTTGATAGAACTTTTCATATTATTCGAAATGAATTATATACACATTTTGTCTAAATTCAAAATTGAAGGAGCTACAGACATTTGTGAAGTGAAAAGTGGCATATTTGCTTTGAACATGGACTTGTAAAAAATTTGAATACTCTTAATAATGAATGATTCATCTTGCAATCAATTACCAAATCTCTTCAGTGGCATATTTAGAGGGGTCTGGACCCCCCCTCTCTTTGACGACCGAAAAGTTGGGGAAAATGATGGAATTTAAGCTTTTAAATGTCCTTTTGTGTATAAATTTTCACTCTCGCAATAAAATGTTTTTTTTTAAACTTCTCCTGAGATTTCATTTTTTTTCTCGTGTAGACTCCTCCCCCCCTCTTTATTGACTGCCTAGCTACGCCACTGAATCCCATTAGATATCTCCTTCAATTTTGGAGTTAGGCAAATCATGAATAGAATCCATTTTGCAGAATTCAAAAATTCTATAAAAATTCCAGGCAAACTTTGTCTATTTGTATGTATCATCAGAGGAGTCACGATGTTCTGATAAAAACCCATCATCAGTGCATAAGTCTGCCCCTTCAAATCGTTGGATTGGTAAACTTGCATACTGGTAAAAGAGTCATTTATTAAACTAACTTGCTTAGCAATTAGACATAAGCGTAACTTATAGAATTACAATCTCCTGTACACGCATAATACATTATATATCTATACAGTCCACTACGATTTTATTTAGTTGTTAATTTTTATGGTCCCTTGGGCCGGATCTCAAACTAAAAAAGAATGGCATCCGCATCAGATGATGAAGGACGCGACGGCGACGACAGAGAA
>FIZU01010644.1:0-29817 GCA_900064475.1 Pseudococcus longispinus | reverse complement strand
CACAAAAAAGTTTATATACAATTTTCTTTTTTATGAACCGGTTCTCAAGATATACGTGATGGAAAATTTCAGAACTTCGTCACGGATGTATTAATTTCGTGAATTGAAAAATAAATGCTTGTTAAAATTAGATTCAAAACTTTTGCAATGCCTATTAAATTACATACTTACTTTTGATTGGTAACAACATGCCAAAATTGGATTAAAAAATCGTATTAAAAAATTAAATTTTGTCCCTATTATTAAATTCCCAATTCCAATGTTAATCTCCGTTTATGAACTCACCCGGGGGTTACCCTGCCATTAATTGCACCACAATTGGCACCCGTTACAACCACACCACCTTATTTGTTTACACGTAGGATCATTCGTCGGTATTGAAATTGGAAACATACTAAATATAGTACATTAACATTAAACTATCGTGATATCTTCCCAAAGGAGAATTTTTTCGCCTGTCTGGAATAATAAACAACCTCTGCGTCTGGTAGTCCTACGCTAAGTGCACGTGAAACAATGTTATTCCAATGAAAAATCACTCGTCAATCAAGCTAACGTAAAATTAATGAAAATTACTTTAAAACTAATCGTTTAAACGTGTTAATCACGTTCTAATCATTAAAAAATCTGTTTACCATAATTTTCGCACAATGAGGAAAAATAACTTGGCTCGGGAGTCGCCGTGGACGAGACGATGGGTCTGATCCTTATAAGTGGTTTGCTGCCTGTCGCATGAATATTGTAATTGTATAGAGATGGTTTGGAATTGGAAGATGGTCGAAGTCGAGAATAGTTTACACGTTATTATTGTTGATACTTGTATGTATATTTTGCATTGTGATACATCGCCCATATTAATAATGTTTGAAACTTTGATGGCAGACTTTGGCCTTGGATTGGATAGCGGCCAAAATTACGTAAACAATGAACCTGTAGAGTAGATCGGGTGCTGGCGAAAGCGAAAATATCTCGTTTTACGAAATTTTTTCACCTACGTTCGCATTGAACTTGATCGTGAATCTTTCGAGTAATTGTTTTCGTGTCTTGAAAAGTGGGGAAAATAGACTGGTTTTGTGGCTATAGAAATTGCACCTTTTTTTTTTACAAGTAGTCTTATATCATCCGCGACGACGATCGCGTAATAACGAGAAGGCCGTGATATAAATAAAGAAGAGAGAAAAAAAGGATTAGTATGGGTCGTTTGGGCGAACCGAAGACTTACGACGACTTATTTGTTTTAGTGATGACCAAGGTCAGTAATCTCGTGCTTCTGTTAAATAGATATAATGACCAGCGAAATCACACACCATTACTTCACCGTGTAATATTATAAAAGCTAAGAACCAACTTTGTTAATGTAACGCTCGTGTACGAGTATATTGATATGGAAAATTTCGACAGCCTCCCTTCCTTCGAACGATTTACTAGAGACTTGTGCAAAGAATCACTCCGGTTTGCATCTTTCTCTCAATTAACCTACTTCCAATTTCAAACAGTTAGGTATTCTGTTGGGTTTTTTGCCGTTTAGCTTTTTCGCCGGATAAATCATCCTGGGAGGAAGTAGATCTAACTCTCTATTCGTGTATGATTTCCGAATCGAGATTTTTATTCGTTGGAAAGGATCTGTGTGGAGTGGAATCAAGGTCGAACCGATGCGGTTAATCCGTTTCGCTTTTATGGTGGAAAATAATGCAATGTTATGGTTGTCTTGGGCATCACTTCGGATCAAATATTGACGAATTTTTACGTGGTATTAAAAAAATATTCGTAAGAGTATTCTGATTTACTCGCTGAGAGTAAAATCTCACGTGTCCTTGTTGCGGTTTCCCAATCAATGAAGATGGTTTACCTATTTATAACGAGAGACGAGTTGATACGTAAAAAATTTTGGGAAATTTGTTTCCTCATTGATGAGATTACGTAAGAATTGCGTACAGCAGATGAGATGTGGGTTACAAATGAAATTACTCAACGTAAAAATTGTGATTTTTTTTTTCAAACCTGTGTATGTAGCTATTTTGAATTGTACGTACGTCAAGTCGAGTATACGAGTAATCCGCTCTACGAGAATCTAATAGTGGAAAATTTTCCAATTTATTTACTTTGCAGTAATTACTATATTTATCGTCTTGGATGTCGAAGATAATTTTTTTTTTCTAAAAACAGTCACGAGTTTAATACTTGTATGTAAATAAGCTAAAGGAATTTCTTGATGGAAAAAAAATTTCGAAATATTTAACTTGATTTATTCATATACGAATACGATACGTGATACCTTTGTGTATCTCGATTCGTCCCATGATTTCAGTATCTTTGGCAAATGTTTCAAATCTGTGTGAAATACATTAAATTTACCTACTCGATGAAAATAAAATCATCTGTACGAAAATCCAGATGTAAAATTTGTAAATGATGATGTCATTGCGTATTACCAAACCTTAACCCTTGATTTACTATGCACCATCTCCTTTAGTGCAACTAGTCGACCTCGATCAAAATGCGGTTATTTGAACTCGATGGAGGAAGAACAAAGGCATATTTTTGCTAACCAATATTATTTCTCGATCTTTTGTTCAATTCGAGTTTTTTTTTATCGTAAAATAATTATACCGAAGTCGTGAAATTGTATTATTTTGGAATATACTCGTAGGTATACAGGGTGGCTCACATATAGAAGCTCGATGGTATGGAAAATGAAAAAAATACACGTTTTTTATTTGAAAATATGGATTTTCTGGGCAAAGTAAGGGTGCTACAAAAAAAATGCAAGAGATGAAAATTGTAGAGCTTGAAATTCTCTTTCTGCAGTAAGAGGTTAGTTTTTTTCTAGGAGGCTTAGTTTTGGTGATTTTTGCAGTGAAAGTTAAAAATTTGGTATGAATTTTTTATATTACGAACTATGAATGCAAAAATCTCGAAAACTAAGCCTGCTAGAAAAAAAACAACTTCTTATTCATAGAAAGAGAATTTCAAGCTCTACAATTTTGGCTCTTTGCATTTTTTTCGTTGGACCCTTAGTTTGGGCAGAAAATTCATGTTTATGAAAAATTTAGTCTATCACACTAAGTTGATGGTTTTGAAAATGAAAAAAATTCCCACAAACATGAATTTTCTGACCAAACTAAAGGTCCTATGAAAAAAATGCTTAGAATAGAAATTGTAGAGCTTGAAATTCTCTTTCTGTATCAAGCGGTCAATTTTTTTCTAGGAGGCTTAGTTTTGGTGATTTTTGCAGTCAAAGTTCAAAATTTCATATGAATTTTTTACATTACGAACTTTGACTACAAAAATCTCCAAAACTAAGCCTCCGAGAAAAAAACTAACCTCTTATTCATAGAAAGAGAATTTCAAGCTCTACAATTTTGATTCCTAGCATTTCTTTCATAGGACCTTTAGTTTAGCTAGAAAATCCATGTTTATGTGAAATTTAGCCCATTATAGTAAGTCGATGGTTTTGAAAATGAAAAAAAATTCCCACAAACATGGATTTTCTAACCAAACTAAGGGTCCTATGAAAAAATGCTTAGAATTAAAATTGTAGAGCTCGAAATTCTTGTTCTGCAAGAAGAGGTTACTTTTTTCTAAAAGGCTTAGTTTTCGTGATTTTTTCAACGTTTTTTTTTTTCATTTTCAAAACCATTGACTTTCTATGTGACCCACCCTGTATTTATGGAGTAAATGTCTAAGGAGATCGTTTTACCCTTCATTTTCTTCTTTCACTCGCCATAAGAACTAAAAAAGAGATCCCATGATTGATTCGTCTGAAAAAAATTTCATTTTGAGTTGAAATATAATAAATTAGATTTTCGATTCAATTCGAGTTGAATGATTGAAATTTAAACCATTTTTGTTGGTTTGGGATTTTTTCGGAGAAATGTCTCTGAAATTTCAATTTTCAACTCCTTTATTCTGAAAAAATGCCTTTTGTTTTGATTCAACGCTCAATATTATTCAATTTCTCGTGTATTTATTTCAAGAATTCAATTTCTCTAAAAATTACGATTTTCCCTTGAATTTGATGAAATTCCAAATTTCAAATTTGTTTAAAAAAACAAAAATTATCTCAAAACTTCGTTTTCCAAATCGATAAAATTACTTGAAATACTTCAGATTTTCTCAAAAATGTAGATATCTAATGAAAAATTTTCAAAATGTGAGAAAATGTTCCAAGTTTCATGTGAATATTGTCAAAATAAACTAAATATCGATAAAATAACAAGAAATAGGAAAAAGGCCGAGCTAAAATTGCTTAAAATATCTCAAAAATTCTTCAAATTTGTAAAAAAAAATGTTAAACTTTTCATAAGAATCGCTAAAAAAAGTATTCGAAAATTGATAAAACATCAATAAAGTTGCTTCAGATATCTCAAAACTTTCTGAAAATTAGTAACCATTATTCAGAATTGGCAGGGGGGGGGGGATCGTTGAATTTCAAAGAAAATCGAGTAAAAATAATGAAAAAATTTACAAACGATCATCGAAAGTGTGTAAAATTTACTCAAATTATCATTAAAATGTGAGAAAAAGTATTGTTTAAAAGATCTAAATGAAACAATATTCTGGCAATACTGATCGACCCTCATTTCATTTGCTTATGTCTGATTAAGAAAGTGAGTCAAAGCAAAATTAAAGGAGAGGGTGACTAAAAATCTTCAACTGGACTTGGATACCTCAATTCCTCAATTCAAAGTTCAATTTTTTTTTTTGGTTTATCAGCAAAAAGATCTTTACTTTTACACATTTTTCTATTCCTGGCTATTTTTTTTCAATATGATTTGAAAAAAAAAATGAAACGTTAATGAGAATTGAAAGAACCAAGGTAGGTATCCCAATTGTGATTTTCTCATAAATTGTTTCGAGAAAGATAGTGGGGGGGGGGGGATTGATTTTTATGATGAATCATGGTGGACAAACCAGACTTGGATTTAGGTACAATTATGAATGAAGAAAACATCCAAGTGATAAAAATTGTATTTCGAACAGATGTCATGTTGAATATCTACTAAAAAATCAAAATGTTCAAAAAAGTCGAAATTAAAATATTTTTGATGCTTTTTCAACTAATAAAGTACCTACGAGTACATCAAAGATGGAAAATTTCTACTCCTAAATTTATTCCTGAGGTAAAAATATTTTAAAAAGTGAAAGATTTAAAATTTTAAGCCATTTTTTTTCAAAAGCACAACTCCAAACTCAGAATATTTTCCCCTCTCTCCTCCCCTGGTGAGCAGATTTAAACGTAATCACCTCTTTCCAATTTTCTTTTTTCAATTTCTAATTTAGATGACTTCAAATTTCAAAAAATTACCTGAATTTTGAATTTTGATCGAATGCTCTTGTACCCAAATTTGAGGATGAGTTTGTTCATTTTTTTTTTGAGATTTTTATACTGACTCATAATTCAGAAGCTAAATGCATAAAAATAATTGCTTTAAAATGTGAAATAGTACTACAAAAATGATCGGAATTCAAACAAATGTCCATCAATCTTAAACCTTCAATTGTTTATTGTTACTTTATCTTCAACTTACTCCATGATGATAAAGTTCTAGTGAAATGTTTCACATTTCGTGAATTCGTGATACAAAGTTACATTCGGGTAGTTGACAGTTAATTTTTAAATGCCTTGTTAACATACCTGCGTAGTTATGGGCGTAGCAACCTTCATGGAAGTACATAGGTACGTTGAAAGATTGATACCATCAACATGCAACTGCAAAAAACTAAAAATAAACAAAACTAAATTCTTAAACAAATGAATTGCAACGTAATAACTTTTCTCAAATAGTACAATTTTTTTTCACCTAAGTACTTAAACAACTTGAAAAAAACGCTTTCGGGAACTCGTTCGTTTTAATTATTTGTAGCTGGTTTCTCGCGAAATATTCATAATTAATGTACATATTTACTCATTTAGTAATTAGGTATTAATTTCTTGGGGTTTCATGTAGCTGATTTTTCTTTCATAAATTCGTGTAAAGTGCGTTCAACAAGTTTTCGTGGATATTTTACGTGCGCTTTTTTTTTTCTTTACTCCGAAAATGCTAACCGGTTGTAAATATTGTATTATCGAGTGCCTTTCGACGTTTAATTATTGATTTTATTTTCGCCGAAAAAAGTTATTTATCGTTGTTGATCTTGACTTAATTTCGTATTGGGTTGTTAAATGTATCGGCAATACATTGTGAGTAATTAAAGTAAACTTATAAACTTGTTTTTTTGAACTGAAAATTTTTATCGCGTCTCGGATCAACGAGTTTGTTTCGAGATCGATTATTAAGACGTAAATGAGGTGAAAATTTGAAATTGCTCTCTGTCGGTGTCGTAAGGAGTTGAAATTATATTGGGTGATAAAGCAGAAGTTTTTTTTTTCGCAAATTATGTCAAGTAACAAATGGGTATTTTAACTTTTATTGAATTAAAGACAGCTGGTGACTGTGCCCGCTGTGAGCAACAAAAGTCTGTGTGCAGTATGCACACATGTGGTTTGTCTCTGTTCTCGTAATTATGAAGGAGCTATTGTAGTCGTAAATTTTTATTTCGTTTTTTTGAAATATATTGAGCCATTTTAGATAAAAAGCTTAAATACTTGTGGAGTTCGGAGGGATAAGATATTGCTCGTGTAAAGAACCGAAAGAATAATAAAATTTAAAGTTGATCCAAAATTATTCAAAATGTGGTCAAATTTGAATTTGATTAATCTTCTAGTTTCTTCAATTTTTAGGTTGGATCATTTGAACAGTCATTTTAGGTCGTTGCTCAAAAGACAATCTTTCACGTAAAAATGAAAATTCAGCTATTCACCAATTTTTTCGTGGTTTAATCTGATGTAAAATGAGTGGGCTACATGCGATCACAAAAGCAATTTTGTTTGCTTCTCTGAGCTTCAAAAAAGCACCTCAAGTTTTCTATTTGACAAGGAAACCTTTTAAACGCTCTGGCTCCGATTTCAAAAAACTTAAATTTTTGGAAAGAGCATGTAAAAAATCTTCACAGCCAAATTTTCAGCTGCCCAAGTCTATTTTTCGATTTATGGAGAATTTTTGGAAATTTAACTTTGAATTATGACAAAAATAATTATGTTCGTTTCAAAACCAAAAATGCTGAATATGTGATTACCTTCTCATACGAACGCCCAGAATTAAATTTCACCTCTTTCTGTCGATGTGAAGTCTACAGCAAGAAATTGATTTTTTCCACTTTTCAAAAAGCGTCGAGATCAATTTAAGATTGAGCAGCATAAATTTAAACCATTGTTTACCTTCGAGTAGTCCTGGGGAATAATCCACAATTTTAGCAAATTCCATTTAGAAGCTTCAACAGTGATTTTTCCCTGCATTTGAAAAAGTATTCGAAAGGATTGAACCTGGTGATGTGCCATCTTAAAATTTTTTGGGACTGCAGCCCTCTTCAAATGACCTTAATTTTTTTTAAAGCAATGATATAAAAAATTGAAATTTAGTTATTGAACGACAAAATATGCCTACGATTTCTAAAGCACGAAGATCTCGAGTTTTCCTGCTTAATTTTCACTAGAAAAGTAATTGACGAAAAACAAAAGATTCAGCTCTTACAGCTATGCGAATTTTATTCCAATGATTTACCACTTACTTCAAAGTCTTATCATTAATCATCGTTTTCGAGCCTCTACAAAGTACAATATCTTGGACGAAAATCGGCTTGAAGTCCTGGCATTTTTGAATATCCATATTGTTCATCGCAAAATGAATTTTATTTTTAATGTGGGTTAAACGTTTTTGAGAGGAACTCAGAATTTTATTAAAGACTTTCCTTCAAAAAGGGATTAGGTAAATTTTCCAAAATTATGCTTGTAGGATCTTTCAACTATTCTGGAGGTATAAAAAAAATCAGTCAGTATACCATTTTTTAAGATTCCCCTTTTTTGAGGATACACCATCGTTTATTGCAAGTTTCCTATCTTCGTTTCTAAGGCTCCAAATGAAAAATTTTTCAAACAAAAGTTGTAGATTCAGATCTTAGAAATAATTTTGGTTATTACAAAAATTTCGATTGAACCCCTCTCTCCTCTCCAATTTTGCATAATAAGTATGTAAATCGCCGAACGATGTTCATAAGTACATATTATGTGAAATTGGAGGGGAGGGAGGGGTTCAATCAAAATTTTTGTAATAACCAAAATTATTCCTAAGATCTGAATCTACAACTTTTGTTTGAAAATTTTTTCAATTGGGGCCTTAAGTACAGAGATAGGGAGATTTCCTGTAAGTGGATGGACCCTCTTCTCGAAAAAAGGGAATCTTAAAAAAATCACTTGCCCGCGCTTTGCTTTATCGAACTGCCTGGTCAAATTGAAATCGAATCGACTGTTTACAGAACCTACTTTTCCCTCTTAGTTATACTTCAACCTGAAGTGGCATCAAGATACTGTGAACAGTACAATTCAAATTCCAGGGTGGTTTTCATAAGTATTATGCAAAATTGGAGGGGAGGGAGGGGTCCAATCGAAATTTTTGTAATAACCAAAATTATTCCTAAGATCTCAATCTACAACTCTTGTTTGAAAAATTTTTCAATCGGGGCCTTAGGTACAGATATAGGGAGTTTTTTTGTAAAGTGGATGGACTTTTATCTCAAAAAAGGGGAGTGTCCTGAAAAAATCACTTACCCGCTCTTTGCTTTATCGAACTGTCTGGTCAAATTAAAATCGAATCGGCTGTTTACAGAACCTATTTTTTCCCTCTTGGCTTTACTACAAGCCAAAGTGGTATCAAGATACTGTGAGCAGTACGATTCAAGTTCAAGGGTGATTTTCATACGTATCATGCAAAATTGGAAGGGATGGAGGGGTCCAATCGAAATTTTTGTAATAACCATAATTATTTCTAGGATCTCAATCTACAACTTTTATTTGAAAAATTTTTCAATTGGTGCTTCAAGTACAGGAATAGGGAGATTTTTTGTAAGGTGGATGGACCTTCTCGAGAAAAGGAAGCCCTGAAAAAATCACATCCACGCTCATTGCTTTATCAAATTGTCTGGTCAAATTAAAATGGAATCGACTGTTTATGAAACCGATTTTTCCCTCTTGGTTGTACTTCAAAGTAGAGTGGCATCAGGATACTGCGAATAGTATACAATTCAAGTTGAAGGACGATTGTATTATGCAAAATTGGGGGAGATGGAGGGGTCTAATCGAAATTTTTGTAATAACCAAAATTATTCCTAGGATCTCAGTCTATAACTTTTGTTCGAAACATTTTTCAATTGGTGCCTTACGTGCGGAGATAGGGAGTTTATTTGTAAGGTGGCTGGACCTTCTTGAGAAAAGGAAGCCCTGAAAAAATCACATCCACACTCATTGCTTTATCAAATTGTCTAGTCAAATTAACATCGAATCGACTGTTTACAGAGCCGATTTTTCCCTCTTGGTTGTACTTCAAAGTAAAGTGGCATCAGGATACTGCGGATAGTACAATTCAAGTTGAAGTGCGATTTTCATATGTATTATGCAAAATTGGAGGAGAGGAAGGGGTCCAATCGAAATTTTTATAATAACTAAAATTATTCCTAGGATCTTACTCTACAACTTTTGTTTGAAAATTTTTTCAATTGGGGCCTTGGGAACAGAGATAGAGCACTTACAAACAGAGAGGGGTGGACCTTCAGAAAAAGGGTTTGAAAAAATTGATGTCTTTACTTGTTTCTTTACCTATCGAAGTATGAGCTGTTATACTTATGTTCAATTTGAACAAAAATGTTCGGGTTTGCCAGCCTTGCTCCATTTCAAATGTTTATCCCCTCCTAGTTCCACCAGAAAATCTTAGGTGCATACCCAACATCAGACAAATTTGTGATGAATTGATTGGTGTTTTGTTCAATAAATCGAGTTCAATCTTTCTTCAATTTTTCGTACAGGTTTTGGACTTTATACAAAACTGTATTTTTTCTAACCGAAGTTGGGACATTCTATACAAATAAATGATCGTACGCACTATCTAACTAAGAGATGTACCAAACAAAGAAGGGAAAAAATGGCAAACAGAAAACAAACCACGTGAAAAAATAGAAATATTCCAACTAAACGTAGAAACACCTTCCTAAACGCATTCTAACCTCAAAATAATTGGTATAATTGCTACAATCACTTTTACCATATAGCTCATATACAGATAGGTATCGCATTACACCGTGAAATGATATTTTTCAATTTGTTCGCTCGATTGGATAATCGCTTCGTCGTCGATGTTAATTAATCGCCAACTCCATCGCACACTGATGTAATAACTATCCAGCATGGTGCCAACCACCAAAGCCAAAAGAAAAACTTCCGCTATCGATTGTTAAAACAGCTATGAGAATTTTTCCACCAAGTTACATCCTCCTCTACGCTCCATACGTCAATTCGCGATTTCAGTACCATTCCAATGTGAAAAAAAACCATCGATAGCCGCCGGTAAACTAGTTTAGTTGGGAAATCCACCCGCCACCGGGTTCAGTGCATCTCTTGGCGCAAAAATCGCAGATCTTCAGCTGTGCTACGATTGGCTGCGCCGAGCACATGACGCACGCTACATCCAGTTTTTCGCTTTTTGACGATACACTATTTCGCGACTTGGCCTCAACAGGTAGTGCCGGTTTTCGATACTTTACCACTCGGTCAATTCGATACATACGTATGGTTACACGAAGTGCTCGGTAGTGCGTTGAGGTGCTCAATTTTGTTTTGTGATTTTTTTTTTCGGTAAGTTTTTCAAAGATTTTTTTCGAAATGGGTTTGCGATTTTTTTTTTTTTGGTTTTTTTATGATGCTAGGATTATTCGTATAAGTGGAACGATTATGCCAATGAATTACGTAATATTTATTTAGTACGTATTAAGTAACGTATTTACTAATTGTCGAGTAAATAGTCGAGTGTTCGATGTATTTTTATTTTCTCTTTAACGCGTATATACCTTATACCTCGACATTAATTAACACCTTGTTCGTAATGATTTTTAAAATTTACTTAGGCCTGTTTTTGAAAGGGTGCACGCTACCGGAAATTTTTTCAAAGAGGGTAGTTTGGCTGAGAGATGGTTTTGTCTGGTTGAAAATTTACAGTCGAAAGGTATATGGGGTTTTGATGGTTATTTGAGGAATTTTTCATTCGATGGAGGAATAAATTGCATGGTATTTTTGATTTTTTGATGATTAATGTGCCATGTGGGTTGTATTTTTGGGTGAAAAGTCAAAATTGAAGAAATTGATAAGTATTTTCATCATTTTTTGGCAAAATTATTTCTTTTAACAGTTTATTTTTATCCAATCACAAAAATTGTAGCGATTTTTCGAGGTGTATCAATTGCACCCTAAATTTGTACCAATAATAACGAAAATTTGTAAGCGATCGATTTCAGAAATTGAGAAAAAAATTCGTAATTTTTTCTACCGAAAAATGTAGAGAAATTGAATAAATTCATGAAAACGAAAATTTGAATAGTTGATAAGTCAATTTTTGAAATTTTGATTATTTTTTCTACAATTTTGGAAATTTTTTTCAAAATGTGTTCGGTTTTCATTTTTTTGCACATGGTGAGAGACAAGGAAACAGGAATTGGTCTAAATTAAATTAAATTTCAACAAACTCGAAATTTTGATTACATATTTTCTTAATTAAATTTTTCCAGTTTTTTCTCTTTAATTTCACTCGATACCAGTTTTGAATTTCATAAACTACTTCGCACCTAATTATAATGAAAAATGGTTTAATTAATCTGTCCTCAGTCGTGTGCAAAATTCAAGATTATTTTTCGAAATAAGTTTCCAAAAATGATCAAACTCGTTTTCAAATTAAATTTTTTGTCTCGTTTTTTCCTCGATTAATTAAATTTCTAGGTAAAAAGTTCTTTCATCGTAAAAGTAGAAAAAACAAAGGTTAATGCATGTGTATGAAATGGGAACGTGTCCAATGTTGTCATTGACATTAGATGTGGGAGGAGGGGGGACCGGTGTAAATATCTATTGTTGGAATTTTTTAGTTTTTCTTTTTTCTTTAATTAATTATGGAAGTTTTTTGTGTTTTTTTTTCATATTTTGTTAGCTGAGCTTATTCTTGATTTCGGGTTCCTTTTAAGTGGGGTTTTTTGTTTCAAGTCTAGTTTTTTTAATTAAAATTTTTTCAAAAATTCAAACAAAGTGGTTGCTGAATTTTTTTTTTGAATATTCTAATTATCATTATTTTATCCGTATTATCAAGAGGGGAGGGGGTCTTCGCGAAAAAAATGAAATTTCATAGAAATGTTTTAAAAATGCCCATTATTTTATTAAAATAAGTGAATTTGCAGAAAAGGGCATTTAAAAGCTTAAATTTCATCATTTTTTCCAACTTTTCGGTCTCAAGACGGGTTCAGACCCCCCTGTACCCCCTCCTTGAATACGCCACTGAATATTTCGATGCAGTGATAGTTTGAAACCCACCCTAATTCTGAATCTCATTTGAATGGACAAGCTGCTCCTGACTTAAAAATTTCAAAATTGCAATTTAAATTGTTAATTTAAGCCTCTAATTCGAAATGTTTGTATGTAAATGGTGATTTTTTTTAAAGCTAAAATGAGAAAATTTTCATTCAGAGTTGGAAAAATTTAATGATTTTGCTTTTTGAGTTAGGTTGATTATTTTCACTACTTCCCCCCTTCAGAAAATTTATCTTTTGGTACGATTCTGACTTCTGAGCAAAGTTGAGTTGACTAAAATTTAAAATAAGGATTCGATTTTGGCTTTGTTCTTTTTTTACTAGACCCCCTCCCCCTCCGCCATTTCCTCTCAACCACATAACTGCTGGTTTGGGGTAGATAAAAAGCTCTAAAACTGCAACTTTCTGGTTTCAAATATTCAAATTTTTGAAATTTTATTATAATTTGGCTTAATTAGAAAGAGAAGGGAGAGGTAAACCCCCAATTGGTAGACAACGGACGTGTTGTTCAAAAAAAAAAACAATAACCCTGGCCTTCCTCTAAAACACATTTTTTTCAAAAAGATCGACTCATGTTACAAAATCACGACACTCGATTAACAGAATTACCTCTTGAAACGAATACCCAAGTTCATGTTCGAAATCTTAATTAATACGATTTTTTTCGCCAAAGAAAAACAAACGTTCTTCGAAGCATGAAGATTTGTATGCTCGTGTAAACAATTTCGATGTCTGAAAATTTCTAGTCACGCTTGAAAACTCGAACGATATGTTAATCAGCGTATCAAATTGTGGGACAGAGGGGGTACCCAAATATAGCCTAGGTTTTGCTTTCTTTCATAGTATGTATTATTGAATAAGTACGTAAATACTTCTTAAGAACGAAAAGCTCAATGTATGTGGTGACTTTGGGTTGGATTGAAGGGGCAAATTATTTTCGAAAAATTAATTTTTGATCGTGGAAATGTGTGGTGATTGAAAAATCAAATGAGGGTCAAGTTGTTTTGTTTTTTATCTGACCTCGAAATTGAAAGTGCTGTGAATACGTAATAATAGTCGAGAAAAAAATTCTTGGAAGAAAAAGTAATTATGGAAATGGAATAAGGATAGAACATTAAAAGCTGAATAAATTTAGTTGAGATGATGTATGCCTAATACCAAAACTGAGGGGACCTCCTGTTTCGAAAATTTGTCCAATTTCAAATATCCCTTGACAAGATTGGATCAATTTTGAGTATTTGATGAAAAATTATCAGAACAAAATTTGTGAAATTTTTAAAATTCTCTCCATATCCATGATTATTTTTCCTTCGAGAAATGTTGAGCTCTTTCAATTTTGAATTTGCTTGGAACAAAATTTTTCAGTTATTTTTAAAAAATTCCATCACATCAAGTTTCTTCACAAAACTAATTTTTTTGAAAAAATTTACCAGTTTTTCATCATTTTGAACTCAAGAAATCGATTTTTTGGGCGAATGAGATGTCCTTCGAAAAAAATGTATAAAAACAAAATTGTAGCTCGTAAAATTTCCTTTCTCTAATGAGCTCTCAGTTTTTTCCTAGGGGGTCAAGTTTTCGAGATATTTTTACCGAAAGTTGGAAAATTCAATTACTTTAATTTTCTATTGTAGATATCTCGAAAATTTGACCCCCTAGGAAAAAAACGAATAGCTCATAAGGGAAAGGAAATTTTACGCTCTACAATTTTGTATCTATTCATTTTTTTGATAGGAAGCTTGGTTTCTTCAGAAAATCAATTTTTTAAGGTAATTGGTCATTTTATGTAACAGACGAGTTGTTTTTTCTGATTAATCGATTTTTTAGGCGAACTAGAAGCCCTACGAAAAAAATGAATAGAAACAAAATTGTAGGGTGTAAAATTTCCTTTCTTTTATGAGCAATTACTTTTTTTTCTAAGAGGCTTACTTTTCGAGATATCCACGATGAAAGATTACAGTTGATTTTTCAATTTTCAGCAAAAAAATCTCGAAAACTAAACTACCTAGGAAAATTTTTTAAGCATTATGCAGAAAGAAAATTTTATACTCTACAATTTTGCTTCTATCTATTTTTTCATAGAACACTCAATCTGCTCAGAAAATGGGCTTTTAATGTAAAAAGTTGTTAAAAAGTTTTCAAGGAAAAGTGAAAAACTTTTAATGATTGAAAAAACCAAAAACATTTTTGAAACCTGCACTAAAAAATAGATCAGAATCACCCCCCCCCCTCCCAGAACCGAAAAAACATTTTAAAAGTTTCAAGATGCAGAATTGTGTTATCAGAATAAAATTCATCCGATTTTATGATTATTTTTTCATCGAAATTTTTTTTTCAGCCATGATTATTTTCAATTTCTTCAATTTTTAGGTTGGGCAAAAAATCATCAGAACAAAAATTATCCATTTTTTATGCTTTATCCATATCTATGATGATTTCAGGCTTCAATGAAAAAATGTTTGTAAGGATTTTTTGATGTTGGGCAAAAATTATCAGAACAAAATTCGTTCATTTTTTCACCAACATTCATATCCATGATTATTTTTTCATAGAAGCTTTTTTTCGAATTATTGTTTTCAACTTCTTCAATTTTTAAATCAATTAGGGAATTATTAGAACAAACTTCGTCTGTTTTCTATGCTTTGTTCAGATCCACGATAATCTCAGTCTTCATTGAACTTTTTTCCTCAATTACTATGATATTCCTTTCACTTTTTGGTGTTTGGCAAAAAATTATGAGGACGAAATTACTTCAGTTTTTACACTTCTATCCATATCTATAATTATTTTTTCATTTTGAGTTTTTTTTCCCTCAATCATTGTTTTCAATTTTGAGACTGGATGGAAAATTCATCAATTTTTTATGCTCTATCCATATCCATGATGATTTTAATTTCCATTGCAATTTTTTCATTCCCTTCAATTTCGATTTCGGGGAAAAAATTAACAAAATAAAATTTATTTCTAGACAAATTCTCTCAAATTGAGAAACCCTATCTGTAGCTTCTCAATTCAGCATTGATTTGCCCTCTCAATCTAAAAGAAATACGACCCTTTGTACAATACGTTGTTCAAGCAAACAAGGCATCTTATAACTTCTCCATAATAGTATCATGTACATAACTCGTACCAATGAAGCAAGTGTCAGATGCTGTATAAAAAAAAAGCGAATTAATCTATTTTCATAATTGTCTCGACGTCCTTCGATGTATCAGCGGATGACTCGAATCAAACATGCATATTTCTCTTGGCATGTCATCCTTCGTTCGCCGATTCGGAAGATTCCACCGAACGACAAATTCTTCCAAAATATACTCGATTCGAATCAAGTATAAATATAACCTAGACAGATACATAAGCTGCGTATCCTATACCAACACATCCTCCGGGTCAGCGACATCCTATTGCGGATTTTCCGCCAACTTAAGAACCGGAAAGTAAACTAGAAGCCTGTTATTATATCTCAGTTCGTGTTGGACGAGGCGGAACCGCAAGTCTTGAGTTTTATTCGCGAATGATGTACTTAGATGAGGAAAAATACAGATTGAGATTTCGTTGAGCTATAGGTCAAAGGTCACCATTATTAATAGTTCTAAATCATATTGAATTATTCAACGATCCGATTCCGATTCGCCTTATAGCTAGGTAAACGTCACCAATTCACCATAATGTTTCTTAATTAATATGCATTAACTTTGAAAGGAAAAATAAAAGCAGAACGATTAAATTGAACATTGTCGCGTGTGTGAAACATCACTCAAGCTTCGTTCAATGCATTTTTTCTTCCCTTTCATGTGTGTAATTGCACCTGGCGTGTGGATTTGAGTGATATGCTTATGCTCGTGATATCTTATAATAAGTTGTCATCGCCGCAGATGACATAATTCTGTGTTTATTATTATTCCGATCATCGTCGCCAATTTTATTGTGTATTTTGAGAATCACTTGTATTACCAACTTCACATTTGATCAATTGTTGAACTGCGTAGTAGGTTCGAAGTCACGTGCGTTTGTAGGATACCTACGTGTATGGATATTTCTTCATATGGTGAGTCGTTCAATACATACAAACGGTTTAAGATGCATACACTTATCAATCAAATGCTTGACTAATACGATAATAAGATAATTTGGGTGCCACTAGTGACCGCAATAAAGACTCGTGTTAGTGTTAGGGTACAGTTTAGTAATTGAGATGTTGTTGTACATAGCTCAACACGAGTAGCAATGTCATCTAGGTATCCAAGGGGGATCTGGAGGGATTGCAGTTATCAGACTCTTTTGTGGTGTTGGAAATTTAGGTAGAATGGATCGATGATTTTCACTTTTGTGAAGCTTTTTTTATTTTATTTTTTTTCAAGTATTAGAAATTTGTTTGGAAAGGTTTTGAAAACTAAGGCACGAGTCTATTTACTGTTGGGTTTGGTTTGAGGTCAATGTCATGTTATTTATCTGATAGTTCGATTGAATATGTACACTTTATGAAAACTTAACTAAAGCAATTTTCACCTAGAATCATTATTTTGGCAGATATGGAGGAAAAACCATATTTTAAGGACTAAAATGTTCAATTGCTCATTTAAAAAAAAACATATTTGAAATTACGAAACGTTTTCTGTCGAATTCTACTTTACAATATTAATTGTTGAGCTTTGCGAATTTTTCAGCAATTTTTTCGATTTTCATGTGATTATGATGACAATACTCTTTACTTTTTTTTTGAACTTTGAAACTGATGGTAATTTTTTGATCATTCAATTTTGGTCTCTTTTTAATAAAAAAAAAATCATGAAAAATTGTGTTTAAATTATGAAAACTTTTTACAAAAATTAGTTAGAAAAATTGTGAAAACTGTCAAAAGATCATTAAAATTAAAAAAAATTTGTTATAACTGCTGAGATTTTCAAAAAAAAAAAACATTAAAAATATTGTAAAAATGGTCAAAAAATCATAAAAAAAGTATCGAAAATCTCATAAAAATTATTAAAATATTCTTAAAAATCGTTGGGAAATGTAAAAGTGATTAAAACGCCATTAAAAAAGTTGCAATTTTTACCAATTTTCATAAAAATCGCTAAAAAATTGTACAAAAGGTAAAAAATAATGAAAATTTTGAAAAATTTTGTGAAAGTTATAGCATTTTTAACAAGATTTTTGAAAAATTTCATCTTTTTTTTCTGATGTTTTGTAAAAATTTGGTTAATTTCTCAGTTTTTTCATAATTTCTTTCTTGTTTCAAATGATTTCTAAACAGATTTTCCACAACTTTCATGAGATTTTCCACAATTTTCATAATTTTTTGGCCATTTCTACAATTTTTTTACAATTTTTTTTTGGCAATTTCAATAATTTTACTTTTGATGATTTTCATTATTTGATCGTTTTTACGATATTTTTATCAATTTTTATGACAATTTCAACAACTTTCATGATGTTTTGATGATTTTTCTTTGAAATATTTTGAATGATTGTGATGAAAAATTTTAACAATTTTTACAAGCTTTTCCACGATATTTTTACAATTTTTTTTTTTGGCAATTTCGACAATTTTCATAATGTTTTTATGATTTTTTAAAAGTATTTTAAATGATTTTTGTGAAAAATTTTAACAATTTTTACAAGATTTTCCACAATTTTTTTACAATTTTTTCTTCTTGGCAATTTCAACAATTTTCAAGATGTTTTTATGATTTTTTTACGTACTTATTTCAAATGATTTTTGTGAAAAATTTTACCATTTCTTGTAAGATTTTTCACTGTTTTTATGATTTTTTGGACATTTATACAATATTTTCACCAATTTTTACCTACCTAATTTTCAAAATTTTTCATGATGTTTTTATGATTTTTTAAAGCATTTTGAATGATTTTTGTGAAAAGTTTTAACAATTTTTACATGATTTTCCATAATTTTTTTACAATTTTTTTTCTTGGAAATTTCAACAATTTTCATGATGTTTTTATGATTTTTTTAAATGATTTTTGTGAAAAATTTTAACATTTATTGTAAGATTTTCCACTGTTTTTATGATTTTTTGAACATTTCTACAATATTTTCACCAATTTTTATGGTAATTTCAACAATTTTTACCTACCTAATTTTCAACAATTTTCACGATGTTTTGATGATTTTTTAAAATATTATATCGTAAATGATTTTGTTGAAAATTTTTAACAATTTTTACATGTTTTTCCACTGTTTTCTTGATGTTTTTTTTTGATATTTCTACGATTTCTTCAGCAAGTTTTTTTTGAAATTTGTACTATTTTCATTTACTTAATTTTCAACTATTTTCATAATGGTTTGTTAATTTTGAAAATATCTCAATTGATTTTGGTGAAAAATGTTGACAATTCTTACAAAATTTTCCTGGCTGTTCAATGTGAAAAAAATAACTCCAAAATACACTTTTTGGGCCCTAAAAGGGGTGGCCGGTGGGGATGAGCTAGAAAGCTGAAATTTTAATATGTTTCATACAATATAGGTCGTTATCACTGGTGCAATGCTGGACTGAAATTTTTTCAGTCATTTTATGTTCAGAGAGATTTGACTGAAGGGCTAAAATAAAAAAATTTTAAAGGTGAATTTCCTTAATTTTTAAGTAATTGGTAGTTTTGTGAAATTTTTTCAGGATTTTTGTCAATTTGAAGGTTTTTTGTATTTTTCATCATTTTAGGGTGAAAAAAATTAATTTGGAGGGCTTTCTCAATTTTTTTCAAAATTGTGAGAATTATAGTCTACTTGAAGCTGTTTTATTTTTTTTCTAAGAAGACAAAAATTTTCGTAGAATTATTTTCTGTCAATAATAACATAAGTATTTAGACAAATGAAGGGTTGAAAAGAAAATTTGTCAATTTTCAATGATTTTTGCAATTTTTAAAATTCGAGGGTGTTGATGAAAGTGAACAAAAAAACTTCAGAAAAAATCTCACCAAGAATAAAAAAAAAAAACTCACATTACTGCTTCATGATTTAGTACTTCCGACTATAGAAAATTGTGTTAAACTGCGAAAACAATAATATTTCAATTTTACGTTGCATAATTTATCATCGTTCAATTTCAACATGCTCCCTAGATTCTCGACGATTACATTAATTTCCATCTTTAAGTCATGTTTTTATTGAAAACATCGCACCTTGCAACTCTGTAATTATCGAAAGATCTAGAACAAATGGATCAAGTATCAAGGAACTATTCCACTATTACGAGGAAACCCATTTGAACAATGTTCCAAACAACCAACTACGTAAATATCTCCATCAGCGAGAACCAAAATGGGTAATTAATTACCAGAGCTTCTTCGTTGCTCGTATGCATAATGGCGATGTATTGTGTGCATCTTGCATCTGCGTTGGATAATTGGTAGAAAATCCAATTCCTTCGCTGCGGCTCGGCGGCAATAAAGAGTCGAAGACGTTAAATTGGCTACACCCGGAGGTATCAATTTAAAAAATTGTCTACATAATCACACCGTGGTGGATAGGATACCTTCGGCGTCGTGTATCAGCACATACCTGCTAACTTGCATTTAGCTTAGCTGACGTGAGGCCATTAAATAAACGTTATCACGGATTACGGAGCTCGTACGTATTATATTCCGCTGATGTTCGAGCTTTTTCGTAACGTAGGTAGCATAGGAGGAAAAAAAAAATTATGTAAATATTTTGCGATTCGTGACGACTGACGAGCGCGCAGTGACCGAGGTAATTTATGTATGCGTGGAATTCGACTTACGAGTATTAATTTTTGAGGTTTTTTTTTTCTGCCGAGTCATGAAGAATTTTGATAAAACCAAGTGCTATCATCATGAACCGACCATAATAAAGTGTAGAATAACCCTAACATTTAATGGTGTCGGTATTCACACTTGGTTGTGGACGAAAATGAATCCTCGTGCAGGCTTACGAGCGACATACCAAAAAAAAAAAAATGTCTAATTGGCAAAAAAATGTATTATAACCGATAATATGTAATCGTTTTACACTTCGTAGTACAATGACGTGCGGGTGTCGTTATGAATAAATAAAAACCAAGGCGATAAAACCAATTTAACAGTGGTAAGTAAATTTTTTTTCAATGAAATCAGGACAGCGACTACTCGTGTGACCTTTCCAAGTGTAAAAATTTTTCAACAACCTTGCTAGCCGATAAATTTCATAATACGTATGAGAAAGATGTGCAATTTTTCTGTCTACAATTTATTTATAGATTTTGTTTTTCTTCTGGTTGGTGTGCTTTCGAATGTACGAGTACGTACATTGTATGAAATTTTCATATAATGGATTTTTAAAGTCAAAGTTTAACAGTGGGCTAGAAATGATGAATTTGTGTCGTGATCTTTTTCGGTAATTTAATGCGTGACATGATTTTTTTTTCATCGAGAACCCTCTTATAATATTTAGAATGGTAATTCGAACAGTTGCTTTTTTTAGATTTTGATTCTGTGTCGCCTTCGTCGTCGTAGTTTGTTCGTTACGAAGGATTTTTTCAATTGTGGTGCGAAGATTTGAATGTTTTTTGAGATTATTTCCTGGTGTTTGAGGTGTGTTTATGTTACAGTAATTGTTGGGAAATTTTCTTCTCGTTGGATGAGTTTTTTCTCGAAACGAGAGCTGTAATTGTTAGCGTATTTCAAGGAAAATTTTAATTTGCAATTTAAATCTGATTCGGGTGCTTAGATACATGTGCAAGTGAATGCTGACGTATATTTTTCAGAACTAGTTAGGTTTTAAACAATTGATTTCATCTTAGATACGAAGAATTATCGATAAATTATTTTTTTTCGAGAGCTTCAATACCTTCGATGTGCGAAATAGGCAATATTTGCATGTAATTTATAGGAATTATTTAGATTTATAAAATACTTCGTATGCAAATTTTGCATATCTTTTGAAGTCAAGGAGTTATCAAGTTTCCTATGTTTTTCAAAACATGGTTTAACCTTGTGAGAGTTCAAAGTCTTCGGAAATTGAATTTCAAGCTGATATGGATTTTAGTTCGATTTATTGTTTGCATTTTTCTTTCGAAATTCTGAATTTTAATGAGTTTTGGTTGTTTTTTTGTACCGTTTCCTTTTCCTCTTCCTTTGGAAAAAATTCATCAATTTGGAAAGAAATTGAAGAAGGAGATAGAAGCTAAAATTATAAAATTTTTTTTGGTGAATTTGCCTTTCCCTCTTCCGTTCAAAACTCGAAATAATCAAATAATGATGAAGTCGACATTTTCAAATCTTTAAGATCTGAGATGAGGAGTAATTTGAATGAATACTTCTGCAAACTGCAAGTTACAGATTAATGTTGGTATATGTATTTATAAAAAAAATGACTTCAACAAGTATTTAAACCGCATCTTGCGATAGAAATTGTTCAAAATCGAAAAAATCAAAAAAAGGAAATCACTGAAAAAATCGATAGTATCGATATTTTTTGATAGTTGGAAACCTCTAATTGAAATCAAGAACAAGAAAATAAAAATTTCAACCTAATTAAAGTGAAAACTCTAGAGTGAATTTTTTACTGGTTTTTGGTTCATTATATTTTATTAAAAGAGTTGCATTAAAATCCACCCAACTCTCTTCTACAAATGAATAACCAGAATTTTTTTTGACTAAATGCCCTTGCTTTAAAGTACGAGTAAATTATTCATTTTTAGAACGTGAATAGTTTAAAATTTTGCCTTTGGATTTGAAAAAAATTTCAGAGATTCTGACTTTTTGAACTTGGGATTTCTGGGATTCTTTTACGACAGGCTCTGACATTTTCTGAGTCCAAATAATCAGAAACTTTGAATTTTTTTTAACTCTAGAAAAGGGATTGAAAAAGAGAACAGAAGCTGTTCAAATAATTGAAGTGAAAAATGAGCAAACTGAAGAGGTGATTTATGGTGGGGGGGGGGGGGGGGGGGGTGAGGTTAAGAAAATTTGTTTTCAAAATAAATTCACTCGCTATTCGCCATTTTAAGAGTAAATTATATCACTTGATTGTTTGATTCATTTAAAATCTATAATTTTGTTAATTTTGAAGCTTTTTTCCTTTTTTAAAACGAATTAAAAAAAGTAAAAAATTTGTGTATTCAAAAAAATTTCAATTTTTTCAATTTTCGTTTTCAATCAACATACGTCTCTAATAAATCAAAATTAAAAAACCGGTTTTTGTGCCTCTCTCTTTAGCGTTCTCAAAACTCTGAAATTTTAAGATATTTAGTTCATCAAAAAGTCTGAAAATGTCCAAATTTTGGAGCCAAAAGAAGCGAAAGAGAGAGACATGAGGTTAAATTTAAAGTTCACGTTTTTATCGCTTGATTTTGACATGATATGATGAGTTTTTTCGATGGACATCTCCAAATTTCCAAAACATCCACCTTACTTAGTCGAATTTTGAGATTGAAAAATTTGTTGAAAAGCTGAAATGGCTTTTTTTAAATTTTCAATCTATGTCCCCTTCAATTTTGAAGCTGGGCAGAAGTCAGGGTATGCGATTTTCTATCTATTTAGATGGTGTTTCTCCTTCAAACTTGAACTTGGGCAGAATGTAGGTACTCTTTAAAATTAATTTTGATAAACTGTTCGATTATTTTATCAAGATTGAAAAATATTTCAAAAAAATACCATAATTTTCAATAAAATTCAAAAATCATAATTTTTTACTAGCTTTTTTGTGTCCAAACGAGATGTGATGAATAAAATTGAAAATTTTCCATTGGATCATGTAGACTAAAGTCAAGGAAATGCATGAGGTCATTTTCACCAGTAAAAAAAAATTAAAATCCCAAGTGCAAAAAGTCAGTAGAAATCTGAAAATTTTTCCAAATTCAAAAAAGTCCGACAGAATGTCTAAAAGCTAAGCTTAGGTAAAAAGCTGTCTGACAAAATGTCTGATTTGAACTTTCTTGAAATTTTGTTGAAATTTTCCAAGTCAAAAAATTGATCTGAGTTCCTAAAAATTTTCTAAGTTCAAAAAAGTCTGAAAAAATGCCTTTCATACAGAAAATATGTAGAATCGAATCAAAATTATCTATTTTCATTTTCCTGTGTGAGATCTGCTACAAACTGAAAAAAATAGCATTTGATAAAAAAGAAAGAGATGTAGTGCGAAAATTTCATATTTTCTTTTAATTGCACTTTAAAAAATTTAAGTTGAAATTTTGAGTTTGTAATTCAAATAAGTACATATTTCAGGGCCTCAAAAGACCCAAAATTAAAAAATTTCATAATTTTATAAAATAAAAAACAAAATGAAAAAATTATAAGAAGATTTTCGAATTACAGTGAAAATTCTTACAGGAAATTTGCTTTCAAAGTTTTCCACACTTTTAACGATAATTTTTGAAAAAATTTTGTAACATTGTATTCGAAGAAATGTGCAAAATTTTGTCAAGTTCTACTTCATGCATTATTTAGTGAATATTTTTGAGGAAATATTTTCATTCAATGTTTTTTTTGAACCAGAACGTATAAAATATCTGCACAATTTGACTGTGCTGAAATTATTTCGAAAGATTCGTGTGTTGAAATCAAGGTAAGGATGAAAATTTTTTTTCTTTCGTTTGCTGGGAATTTTCAGAGTGTAGTGGGATGAAAAATGTCCACCCTTAATTTTATTTTAGCCGAGGAATCGTCATTTTTCGAAAAACATTGGTTAATAATTTTGAAAGTTGATTTCTTGTGCCAATTTTCAGTTCAAATCGAAAATTCTCTTCTAATCTCTCTATTTTGTTTTTTATTTTAGAAAAGTAAAAAAATGTCAATGTTTGATAATTTTGGGCCTTGAAATATCTGAATTACAAACTCAAAATTTCAACTTAAAAAATATGGAAATAATAAGAAAATGGGGGGGGGGGGAGGAATCGAAATTTTTACACCACCGATTTTAATTTTCATTGGTAAAAATGAACTTGTGCACTAACTTGACTTCAGTCTACATTAAGGTAAAAAAAAAATTTTTAATTTCAACCATCTGATCTCTCCGGGGCATAATAGGGTTAAAAGAAGTGCAATAAAAACCACACCATCCTCTTTTGCGAATGAACAACCAGAAAAATTTTAGTTTTGGAATAAACTTCCTTTCTTCAAATTACGAGTAAAATACTTATTCACTTTTGGAACGTGAAAATTCCAAAATTATTCTTATTTCGTTTACTGTTCTTAGTACAAAATTATACTCTCAAAAGTTCGTGAAATCAAAATATTTTGAAAAATTTTTGGACTTGAGGGCTGGAAAAAAAGAACAGAAGATGTTCAATCAGCTGATACAAAAAGTGGGATAGATGAAGAAATTATTTTATGGTGGGAGGAGAGGATGGGGGGGGGGTAAGAAAATTTATTTTTAAAGTAATTTCACTCACTTTTCGCCAATTTGTATCACTTAATTGCTTTCATCTAAAATTTTATCAAATTCTTTAACCTCTTCACATTTTTAAAATAGGTTGAAAAATTTTTTTAAATTGTATTTTGAAAAAGATCTTGCAATAGCATTAAATAATGAAAAAAAACTGGTTTTTGTGCTTTTTCTCTCTTCAGAGGTTTCAAAACTTGTCAAATTTTGAGATATCTAGCATTTTCTTTCATCAAAAAATCTCAAAATTTCCAAATTTTTGGAGCCAAATGGAGGGTGATAGAAAGACTTGGAGGTTTAGTGTGGACTTCACGTTTTTATTACGTAATTTTGACATGATATGATGAGTTTTTTCGATCATCCCCTCCATATTTCCAAAAAATCTGATCCTGACCCACCTTACTCAGTCGCATTTCGAAATTGAAAAATTTGTTAAAAGACTGAGATGGATTTCTCCAAACTTATACTTACAAGGGAACCTCACCCCCTCTGATCGAGCTGAAATTTAGCTCACTCAAAGAGCATGTCACCCAGACCTCACAACCAAATTTTGAGCTGCCGAAGTTGATTTTTCGATTTTTGGCGAATTTTTGAAAATAGCAAAAATAGCTAATTGGTATATCAATTTTTTACAAATACGGTAAATTTTGAGATGAAATTCTGAAACTCGGTATGTATACTAAAGTCGACCCCCCGAGTCGATTGACACTATTTTCGAAGCGATCTGGAGCTTCCAGCAAAAGTTGACTTTTTTCCAGCATTTTGGAATCGCTCCAGAAAGCGCTGTAATCAACTTCGGCAGCTAAAAATTCAATTCTAGTGTTATGGTAATATCATCAGTCGATTAACATGTTTGAATTGAAAATCCGAGGTGACGAGTTGAGACGCTTATTTTTTACAAATCCCAAACAAATATACGTGTCAACTCGTCACCTCAGATTTTCAATTCAACTATGCTAATCGACTGATGATATCACCTCAACTCTAGAATTGAATTTTTAGCTGCCGAATTTGATTACACCGCATTCTGGAGCAATTCCAAAATGCTGGAGAAAATTTAACGTTTGCTGAAGGCTCCAGATCGCTTCGAAAATAGCCTCAATTGATTCGGGGGATCGAATTTAGGGGGTAGGAGAAATTACGAACGATTTTCTGGAGAAATTGACGATTTTGGAATTTGTTTTTATAGATGAAATTTTTGAGTTGTAAAAAAATACAAGTGTTAATTGTCAACTCGGATTTTCGATTCAACCATGCTAATCAACTAGTAATATCACCCTAACGCCAGGGTTAAATTTTTAGCTGCCGAAGTTGATTACAGCGCTTTCTGGAACGATTCCAAAATGCTGGAGAAAAGTCAACTTTTGCACGAGGCTCCAGATCGCTTCAAAAATGGTCACAATCGACTCGGTGGGTCAAATTTAGTTTACCTACAAACAGAGTTTTAGGATTTTATCTCAAAATTTACCATACTTGTAAAAATTGATATACTAATGGGCTATTTTCGCTATTTTCAAAAATTCGCCAAAAATCGTAAAATCAACTTCGGAAGCTTGAAATTTGGTTTTGAAGTCTGAATGATATGTTCTTTAAGTGAGCCAAACTTCAGCTAGATCAGAGATGACGTGTTGACAAGGTTCCCTTTTCAGTATGGCTAAATTGTACCTTAACATTTGAGCATAAGATTGACTTTTCAGTTTAAACAGAATTCTTCACCGCTTGATTACTTATTCAATAACAGTTTCAATTTTGTTGAAATATTCCACGTAATTTTCAATGACATTTCATCGACTGTTCGAGTAGTTTTTCAGCAATTTTTTAACAAATTTTGATGGAATTTTTGAAATTGTTAAAGCTATTTAATTAATAAACAGTATTCACTACTAACGATCGATGGTGAAATCCTCTATCGATTTCATAGGGTGCATGAAGGCGAACTTAAAATATACCAGGCACGTGTACTTGTAAAGTTCAAACACCTATACTGTGTAAATTCATTGAAGATTTTATAAATGAGGCTTTACTGTTATTGTTTATCAATATTATACCTATGAGTAAATTTTGATGATTTTTTTAAATCACCCTTATCACTGCAGTTAGGTAAATGAAGCATTAGTTATTACTTACACGGACCGTGTGCGAGAATCCAACTTAAAACCATACGAAGTCGTATTCCAAACTTGACCATTGTGTTTCAAATACTAATTATTGTTAAATAGCATCGAAGATAATTTGTACGTACAACCTCTTATCGAATCCATTAGGAATTGAAATATCTTATATAAAAGTACTCACAAACTTTAGTTCAACTTGTGAATCTGACGTGGATATTTAAAGAATCGGTTATGCGTGTTATGTGTGATAAACGTAAGTACGAGTAGATTCACTTCAAATTTTTGAAGTGCTCAGCACGATCCTTACGGTTACAAAATGAAAGCGTTGGGTAAGTTATGCTCCACTTATGACGATAATGTATTAAATTAAATTTAAAACTATTATTTGAAATTTGTACACGTTAACGTAGAATTTACAATTTTAATCGCTATCGTGATCCCTTCGCTTTGCCGGATTGTGCTTTCCAGTAAAGAGTTTAACGAAAACAGCGATGATTCCACCACCACGCTCCTTCCTCCACAATAGTAAGATTAAGTTGATTTAAAAAAATACATACGTTCGCCAGATTACGCGCTGTTGAAAGTAATTTTAAAGACAGATTCTTGTGTTAAGACTCTCTGTTTCGAGGATACGTCCTTCTACTTTCAAAATATAGTAGCACGTAGCATCGATTTTAATGTAAAATTTCAAATCAAAAGTTGTTCTACAACACTTGACTCTTCAATTTTATTCATTTCTAAAATCAAATTCATCGCAATCACGTTTGTTTCATTTTAAACACTTTTGTGTAGCCCAAGAGAAATTTGACGAATAAAATTTGAAAATTTTCATCGCATACGAATGCATTTTCACGAATGAAATTTAAAAATTTCACACAGAAAATAGAATCGAATCAAAATTATCTACTTTTTTTTCCTGCGTGAGATTTGTCACAAATTGAAAAAAATTGCACTCAACTACACACTCTTAAAAAGTAAGAGATGTACCTAGAGGAAAATTTTCAATTTCATCCATCTTCATTTTTTTATAATTGCATTTCAAAAAAAAAAGAAGTTGAAATTTTGAATTTGTAAATAATTCAAGAGAAAGATTCAAGTTCTACAGTTTTCACCCCTTGTATTTTTTCGTAGCACCCTTAGTCTAGGCCGAAAATCCATGTTTATGGGAAATTCACAAACACGATCATTTCAAAATTGAAGCTAATTTTCCTGCAAATACTCGTACCTAGAAAACTAAGCCCCTCAGAAAAAAATCGATAGCTCATAAGAGAAATAGAATTTTAAACTCTACAATTTTTATCCCTAACTTATTTTTTGTAGCATTCTTAGTCCGCCGAGATAATCCATTTTTATAAGAAATTTCCAAAGTCGAAAATTTTGAAAATGAAGAAACAAACAAGAAAATGGCACCTTCTTTGTATCTCGTGAATATGAATTTTCTGGCCAATCTAAAGGTACTACGAAAAATATGCAAGGGATGAAAAGTGCAGAGTTTGAAATTGTCTTTCACTTATGAGTTATTCGTTTTTTTCTAGGGAGCCTAATTTTTGAGATTTTTGAAGCCAATTGTATGTTTTTTTCATTTTCAAAACCATCGACCTTGTCACCAAGCCGGAAAAACATTTTCAGAGAACTGCACCGAAAATGAAAAAAATGACAACACTGATTTTGAATTTTTTTAAAAACTCCAAAAAAGAGAAGCGTCAATATTTTCGAACAAAGGCAACACCGACCTTGAAAAGTTTTCTAGAAAATACCACCGAGAGCAGATGCAATAAATTTAAAATTTCTAAAAAAAAAATGATTTTTGCAAATTTTTCGGAAAATTTCAAATAACACGCTAATGAATGGCGAAAATTTCGACTTGGGTTTTAAAAACACATATACAAGTATACGCTTACGTAATTTCATACTACGAACAAATAAACGTTCATAACTTACCGACGTGTTGAGCAGCACTGCGCCGATGAACTTGTTGAATTTGCAGTTTCTATGCCAAAAAAGTACCCAATTTTTACTCATGAACGTATTTCAAGAATTTAACAATCATCTAGATCTAAGTAGGTACCCGAAAATAAATAAATAAAATAGCGAAAATTGACACCACGCGACGAGCGTAGTTTCATTTCGATGTAATACTAAGGAGAAGTTCCTTCATAAGCTTGTTGCACATATCGAAGAAGTATTTAGTATGAATCACACTGTAAATTGTAACTTAAGGATAAATTACAATTAGCAATAGCAGCAGGGTGAATCATCTGGTTGATTGCATAATGTCACACATTCAGTATACGAGTAAACGTTTACGCAGGTGCTTGGGTCAGATAACACAATACGTATTCAATTTATATGATAACGCATGATTTACTAAACTAGACCCAAGAGTTCCCAAATATTGATAAAAAATGTATTCCTTTAAACAAGTTTCACTCTGAATCAATAATCATTGGATTTAATGATATTTTTCAGCATGTTCAACTGTTCAGAAAATATTTTCCTATCATTTTTCAACCATTTCTGTTTAATCTGCGATATTTTCATAACATTTACAATATTTCGAATAATTTCGATAACGATTTGATCAATTTTCGTGATTTTTGCGAGACTGGGAAAGACTGTTAACACCTTGATGCACTTTTGCATACATGCACCATGACAAAACGTCGTTGAAAAACAGTTTGGCAGGTTAGTCACACTGATAGCTCGCCCAATGCCTAATTTCTTTTTACGCTGTTGTTTTTACCAATACTTATGACAGCACGAAATGACGAATCAATGAAATGTAAATAAAAAATGACTACGAAAACGTCATTATAACATTGATACGAACCGAAAGACAAATCGACAAGCCTAATGAGAACTTATACGTCGGAAGGACGTCTATTGAAAAATGAAGAAAAATATAGGTTACAAAATGAAATCTCGCATTGTTCCATT
>FIZU01010618.1:0-21177 GCA_900064475.1 Pseudococcus longispinus | reverse complement strand
ATTACCATTTTTACAAAAATTACCATTTTTACAAAAATTACCATTTTTACAAAAAATTACCATTTTCACAAAAAATCACGATTTTTACCTTAAAATGACAACAATCGATGGAAAACGGAGATTTTGAACAAAAATGACACTTTCTACTTTGAAATTACAATTTTGACAAAAATTGTCAGTTAGGACTGAAAAATGACAAAAGCCGATGTTTTTGACACTACTTTCACCAGGAAGAAAATTTTTCAACCTTTAGTCTAGAAAAAATTCACTCGGACTTTTTAAAAAATAATTTGAAGGTAATTTCTGTTCATGATCTTGGAACTTGAGATTTCAACTAAAAATCAATCATATTTTTCCCCTCATTTTTCCAACAACCCCCCCTCCCCCCTCCCCCTCTCTCCCAACTTTCTTAAAAAACTTATTCATTGTTGAAAGTTAACGAGTCATGCTCAAAAATGACCTCAAGTAATTTAAATATTTCTCGAAGGTGTTGACATAAAAATCCCTTTCAACTCGTTTTTCAAAAGTCAAGCACTTTTTTTGGAAAAATCGTCTTTGAGAACCCCTGAGATATATTTTCATACTAAATACAGCTTCGAATAGTATTTTTTCAATATCAACGTACAGGGTGTTTCATTAACCGACGTACTTTCTTCAACCTACAATAAGTAGGCAACCTGTTCTGAGTTCAAGAAGGTATATTTGCCTACTCTCCGAATTTCAGGGGTTGAATTATCAATTATTTCTTGGTGATTTAATAGAACTTCTTCGGGGGGTGCCTAGTTGATTTTTTTGGAAATCCAAGATTTTTCCATGATTTTTTTCATGACTTTTTTTTATAAATGGAATGTTTTTTTTCTAGAAATTTTTTGTAACTTTACAACAGAAAACACGAAAAAATAAATTAAATTAATTACAATCCTCTCTGAATTTTTCCAAATAAAAAGTCGGAAATCCATGACTTTTCCTCAAATGTTTTGGTTTAGGTCAGAAGCACCTGTTTGAAAATCGACGGTTTGGACTTGGAGATTTTCAGTTATCATGCTGACTTTTCACCTGATTTTTTTTGGACTTCGAAAATTTCAGCGAATTTTTTAGGCCAAGGTAGAACGAGATCTAAGCGACTCTCCAACCCTTTTCAAGTCTAAAAAAGCTGAGAATCTCTGAAATTTTCCAAGTACAAAAGTCTAGTTTATTGATCCAATACAATTTCTTCCAGGCAAAATATCTAAAAATCAGCGTAATTTCTGAATTTTTTTTCCAAGTCGAAAAAGTCTACTGTCCGACAAAATATCTATAAGTAATTTTTCCAAGTTCAAAAACTCAGCTGCCCAGCTTATAAAATTTTTTCAAGTCCAAAAAGTCAGAATATAATCTGAAATTTTCCAAGTTTGAAAAGTCAGTTTAATCCAGTCTCACGTATAATGTCTGACAATTTTTTTTTGAACTTGGGTAAAAAGTTGTCTGACAAAATGTCTAAAAATCAGCGTGTTTTCTGAATTTTTTTATGTCCAGTCGTTTGAAATCTCAAAAACTGAACTTTTCAATTCCCATAAAAGTAGTTTGAATTTTCAGAAATTTTCCAAGTTCAAAAAGTTCAATGTTTGACAAAATGTTTAAAAGTCAGAGTTATTTCTGACAGGAGATTTCGTGACGGTATTTCAATAAAGAATAGTCATAATTAGATCATAGGTGTGTCGATCTCAAATTTTGCTAAAGAAATCCTTTGAAATTTTCAACAATGATTCGGGGGGGGGGGAGATTTAAAAAATCGTGAAATTTAAATTTGGACAACTTCTGACAAAATAGTGGTTTTCGATTTATTTTTTTGAACTTCTGACCCTTCTAAATGATCGTAGGTAGTAGATACGTCTTCAAAATAAACCAATTTTTAATCCTTTCTCGAATCTGCTTAAATTTACCACAAATTCATTAATTTATGCACCATGCCGGTCAATTTAAAAGACCACAGTCAAATAAGCTCACAAATACGTACAACCTTTCATCATCGTATTCGAAAACCACGCTTCAAATACGGTTAAAGGATACAAAACTTTTTTTTTTGGGCCAAATTTCGTCATGCACAATATTTTACTCGTTCCGTACACAGCACATATTACATCATCCATCGTTCAAGTTATTGCCACGGAGCAGTCGACGACTCGACGTATATTATACGAAAAAGTTGTGTGGGAAAAAACCTTTCATTATCCATCACAATTATGGCCGCCATGCCATCGTCGTCGTCTTCATTGTCGTCACATCGAGAACACGTCGCTAACTTTACGTGTGACGTAGACCGAGCCGAAGAAGAAACGGAGGCTAATAAACCCGACGTATTATATATTTTGCGAATTAACCACTCCTCGCACTTTCGTATAGCTGCTATCCTATACGTACAGCATACGAGCTCGGGATGACATAGCGGGGGCCTTATACAACCATTTATACGTTATTTGAAAATCCCGCTGCGTTTAAATTTATACGTAAAATAAAGCTGCTTCGCGAATAAAGTAACATAAAAAAGCTCGCTTTTACAAGAAAGCTCCGCATTGTCTCCATTTTTTCTCGTCGTCTCGTCGCGGGTCGTCCTCCAGTTCTAACCATTCTACTCTACATATGTACACACAAAGCCATCTAAGTACACAGATAGGTAGGTGAGTAGGTAACTAGGTATACATATGGATACCTCGTGCCGAGCTCTGAGCAGGGCTCGTAGCGCTTTATTATCTCGCCTTGCTGGTTATTCTCAAATTGCTATCTTCGCGAAAATCGTATTTAAATAGATTTGCGCCGGGCGTCCGCACCATTCAGCTTGCGAGCATTATGTTAAAGAATTGCCTATATACGTTATACAATTTTATTGCTGCCCTGTGTCCTGCCCTCCTCGCTCATTCTATCGTTCGCTTGCGCTCTTTATTTCGCCCAGCGACGTAGGTAACGGTTTGTCTATACTATACCGCACAGCATCCGAGTATAACAAGAGATATTCGCAAATTAAACGAGATTTCGCCGGCGTTCGAGGTTGCGCGACCTTTTTTGCGGCTTACTAATGTTACTTTTTTGGCATTCGGAGGCATAGTATGGGGCGTAGGGGGTTGGATGGAGGTGTATGAGGTGGATCGGATAGGTACGAGGGATTTTTTGTAAACGTGTACGAGTAGGTATGTTTTATTCTGTAATCAGCCCCCAACTACACGTGTAGATTATATGCAGATGTATCTGTAGTATGTATTCGTCGCCTCGTTTTTCAGAAAAACCACTAAAGAAGCGTCAGCATTCCACTGAGATTACGTATGTGCACACTGAAGGTATTTATAGTGGTGTCGAATTTGGCAATAAATTAACGACGACGACTGGAAAAATGCTTTTTGTGAAATGTGTCGATTGCTGGGTTCGTTTCGGCAAACGTCGTCGAGCCTAAATATTTTTTTACCAATTTTACAAAGATGTAATTTGATGTTTTGATGGGAAAAAAATTGCTTCTTTGGATTTCTTGTTAAATACGTTTCGAAGCTATGATGAAAAGAAGTCGTGGGCAGAAATTTAATCGGAATTTTAATAAAGATAAAAGTGGAAAAAAATTTCAAAGGTAGCTTTTCAATAACAATGATACAAATGAGTTTGCTGATCGTCAAAAGCTTTTCGGTTGAATTCCAATTATCGTCCTTAAAAATGAACGTTTAAAGCGACCTTAAACAAATGAATGAATCGAAATTGGATTGAAATAGATTTTTGAAAGTTTCAATCAGAATAAAAGGTGTGGTAAAGCAATGAAATCTCAAAAAAAAAGAAAAAAAGTCAAGAGGTGAAGTGAAATTTGCAATTATTTGAGCCATATTTTCATTTAAAAAAATCACGAGTGTATCTGAATAGAAAAATAGGATATTAGCATAGGATATGCTTTTGCGATGACCAAACCTGCGAAAAAACGACACGAAATTCCGCCACGTTGACTTTTAAACATTTTGTCAGACTTTTTTGGACTTGGAAAATTTTTCAGATTTCCACTGAGTTTTTGGACTTGAAATATTTTAGAAATTACGCTGACCATTTTGTCAGACTTAGATTTACAGAATTTGAAAATTTTTAGATTTCAAAAGATTTTTTGTACTTGGAAAATTTTGGAAATTCTGACTTTCGATTTCAAAAAATTTCAAAGTGATCAGTTGACTTTTGAACTTGGAAAAATGTTTAGTTTTCCACTGACTTCTTGAACTTGAAAAAGTTCAGAGATCATGATGATTTTGAGATATTTTGTGAAACAAATACTTCAGACTCCGTAGGTTGAGATTTTGAAAATTTCAGAGATCACAATGATTTTTAATCTGTCTTTTTAGATTTAGTAGGACTTCGAAAAAATTCGGATTTCAAGTGATTTTTTTTTTTTTTGGACTTGGTGAATTTTAGAGATCATCTTGATCTTTAGATATTTTGTCAAACAAACAATTAACTTCATACTTTTTTGATTTGGAAAATTGCGGAGATCACGATGATTTTTAGCATAGAATATGCTTTAGCGATGACCAAACCTACAAAAAACAACACGAAATTCAGTCAGGCTGATTTTCAGAAATTTTATCAGACTTTTTTGGGCTTGGAAAAAAATTTCAGATTTCTACTGACTTTTTGAACTTGAAAAATTCCAGAGATCCCACTGACTTTCAGAAATTTTGTCAGCATATTTTAGATCTTCTGGCCTCGAAAAATTTGTCAGATTTTAAACAATTTTTTGGATTTGGAAAATTTCAGAAATTCTCACTTTTTCGATTTTGAAAAATTTTATCAAGTGTTCAGTTGACTCGTGAACTTGGAAAAATTTATATTGTTTCAAAATTTGACTTTTAGAAATTTCACGAGACATGATAACAATTGTGTTCGACTCTCCTAGCTTACTGAAGAGAAAAGTTTCTAAGAAAATTGACTAAAAATCACGTTTAAAAAGTAAATTTTTACCATATTTTGGGTGATTCTGACACAATTCAAAAAATTTTCAAGACATTTTGAACATTTTTTTGAGCGATTTGAACAATTGTTCGATGTTTTTGAGCAGTTTTTGCTCAACATTTGAACGATTTCTAAAACGACTTCAAAATTTTTTCTCTTTTTCAAGCAGTTTTGAATACTTTTTTGTAATTTTCATAATTTTTTCAGAATTCGAATCATTTTTACAACATTTGAAACAATTTAAACTAATTCAAGATATTTTGAACACATTTTCAATTATTTTTAACAATTTTTATAACAATTTCGACAGTTTTTGTGCTTTTTAAAAAAGTTTTAGTGACATATTAACTAATTTTATGGCATTTTGAATATTTTTTTTCCCAATTTCTTAAATTTTTTCATGATTAGAATTCTGTTTATAGCATTAAAAAAAAACTGTAATGCAATTAAATTTACAGATTGCTCAAATTGTTAGAAAAATTATTAAAATTGATGGAAATGGTTTATATTGTGGCAAAAAGTGGTTGAAACATTGCAGAAAAAGCCCAAAAGTAGAAATCTGTAAATTTTTCTAAGCAAAATCATCTGTTAACTTTGAAAAAAACATCAAATTTTGGCTGCAAAAAAAAAAATCCTCCAGAAGAATCTTTAAAAAAGTCTGCTCGTAATCGTGAAGTTTTTATAGGAGAAATGTTCGTAAATAATTTTCTTCATTCTTCATGATTTTTGAAAAATGAATTTGCGAACATATAACTTACACGAATTTTGAGTTTAATGCCTCACAAAATAAACGAGAGTTGCAAGTAAGTGTGACAAGATGTTTACTGGTCATAAAAATACCAAAAAAGTCATGATTTTTTTTCGAAAAATTGAAAAATTTGTTCAATATTAATTGCATTTTATTACACTTTAGTTTGCGGGGGTTTAAAAAATTTCGTTCTCGTTTTGCTTGGGCCAAAATTTTTGACCCACTGAAAAAATTCATTTTTAAAAGAGCTGTGGAGGAAAAAATATGTCTTCCTCGTCCCGATAATCATGTTGAGGAGGGGGGGGGGAATAAAACGTGAAAAATTATAGTTGAGACTTCTCAAAAAATAATCTTAAATTGAAATGCGTCATGCTCTTCTACAATGTGAAAAAAGTTACGAAAAAGTCATCCAAAGGTCCTCGAATTTCCAGATCCTAAATTACCCTTAAAAATACTCATTTGATTACACCGAACAAGATGGCCCCAAAACACCATATTTCAATTCCTACGTCATTGACGAACAAATTCACCCAAACGAACCCCTTCTCCCCCTCCCATCGGGCGATTGCAGTAACCCGGTAATTGGTACGACTGCGATGCATTGGATGCGGAGATTTGTACATGCAGAATAGCCGGAATTCGGGCAAAGACTTGACTTTGATCTTATGCCAAGAACAGAACATGTATTATTGAATTATTCACGTCGAAGCCGTCACTTTGACGAGCGGCTAAATTAACTAAATAGTTCGAATGTCGATCGAAGTATTTCAATTTGCCAACACACGCATACCCCACTGCACCACCGATCGACCCGCATAACCCGCAAATAATTATAATTTATCTCGCTGCTATCATCATCATCATCATCGGCTAAAATTCAATATGTATTATTATTTGTAATCGAAAATTACGTACAATACGAGCATAATATTCGAAACTCGTCAAGAAACATGTTGTGCTTTCGACACGCCCCCCCCCCCTTGTCGTCGTACTCGTACATTCTGCATCAGAGGATAGAACTTGCAACACTGCAGCTTTCTTCTCTCGACCTTCAAAAATTCCACCAAACAATATATCTCGTAGGTAGATCTGCAGCTTTTCTACGCACCCGACTACAGTCTGATTTTAATTTATACCTTTCTACTCGTTGAGCAGGTTTGTGCGTTGGTTGTTTGAAGGAAGACGAAAGAAGGGTGTTTTAAAATTCCGACCAAAGTGTTTTTAAAAGTAACATTCGCGCCAAATTTACGGTAACGTGAAAACGAATCAAACAGGAAATAACCCATGAACGAGTAAATTTCAAATACGACATAAACTTTCTCGTTGTTGAACGTAATAAAAACGAAAGGCGGAGTGAGCCAGAGAAAGACAGAACGCGGAGCAAAAAAAAAACAATGCTTTATTACTTTCGAGAAGTTGTACAATTTAAATGCTTAAAAAAGTTTCCAAAACTATAAATATTTCAAACACCGACGAAAACAGAAGAAAAAACATCTCCAAACGAAGAAAACTCCTCAAGAATAAGCGTTCTGCGTTGTTTTTCTTATGGGAAATCCAGCGTTTATTTTTTTTAACTCGTGTAAGTTGCCAAATAAACGATGCAGAGTACATAACACTATCTAAACACTCGACTAATCCTCGAATCTACACATGAACATGCACATAGCACCTTGAAACATACAAGTATATATACAGAATGATTCAGCACATTTCTGATTCCTTCGATTCAACGACATAGGCAACCCATATGGCATATTTTTGATGAATAATGCCAGTTTTCGTATTTCGCACCAATTCGATGATATTTGAAATCGAAAAAATCGAATAAGCATCTAACTACAAATTTTTTTCCAAAATACCAACACGAAGCTCGTTTATCTGTCTAAAATAAAATTGAATACCTTCAAAATTGAAGGCACTACGGGGAAATGAACAATCGATAAAAAGAGCTAAATTCATACGTACAAAATTTTTAGACAGAAAATCCCAAGGTTCCCAATGGAAAGTTCACTCGGTTGAGATAAAATTGCATAATTCGAACTGTATCGAAATTTAAACCTAAACCTCGAGACCTTGATTAAATTCTCCAAAGATTTCATTTTACCACTAGTTTGAAAATTTTACAAAAAAATTTTGCCATCGAAATTTTTATTCCCGTGAGAAATTGTTTTAAAGCTGGTATCGAAAATGTTGGCTTTTCTGACATTTTGTAGGCTTCTGTTCCTCAAATTGTAAAATAGGCACCACGCAGCAGTCTTCCAAAATCATCTGATTTAAAGTACAAAGAGATGGCTGAAATTCGAGAACATATTAACATTCAATCGTTCCTTAAATCACATGCTATGCAAAATATCACACCCACGTGTCAATAAAATTGCCTATTTTTCTGTTAAAAGGATCCAGAATAAATTCGAATCACCCTGTATATTCTCTCAAGTGCTTTCAGTTTCACTCAATTCATAAAGAAATAATTCCGTTCTTTCATAGGTCGTTAACATTTTACCTTCTTAGCTTCTGTAAAATCCCCAATCTTTGCTGAAATATCGAAGCCTCAAAAAAAAACACATCAAACAGATTGGAATCGAGTATTTTTCAAATATTATAGAATACTTTGCAGCTTGCACCGATTTCAGTCAACACGTTGAAAAAAAAATTCATTCCAGAGAAAGGGCAAACGTAAAAAAGGAGATGAAAATCGTAGGTAAGCATACGAAAGCTTGGCGGGGGGAGGGAGGGAGGCTCAACACAGCGGCGTATTTTTATCTCAATGAAATATTTTCTACCTACTTTTGAGCAATTTGTAACTTTCGTCGTCGTTTTAAAGACTTTTATTTGATGCATTCTTCTTCTTTTTTTCTTGTTCTATTTTTATCAAAGGCAAGCACGTGTACAGAAACAAAAATAAAAATGTTTAGACGGTGGAAAAAACGAACGAGATGACAAAAACGAAGTATTGCGTTTGTTAACGGTATTTTCTCTTCCCTCTCTTTCTTCATTTTACGTACTTTTCTCCTTCCTCGTTTCACGTTACCTACGTTTCGTTGTTTATTTGAGCTAGCAATTTTCCAAAAAAAGGAAACCGAAAAGAAAAAAAAAACGAAACGGCTGCTCGACAATTTTTACTGCTCGATTTATAAAAATAAAAATGCTGAATACGTGTTTATTATCTCGCAAAACGTTTACCGAGCGTTAATTGGCAACGTGGTTTTAATTTTTATACGCATGTATCTTTTTGCTTCTTACTTTTTACTTTTTAAAGCCTACTTTACTACAGTTGGAAGCTTTTACAACGAGTAATCCTCTTTCGGTGGTTTTTACGGGGTTTTGCTCTATTTTCCCTGCCATGCCAGGCCACGTATGGTACGTCAGAGTCGTTGCAATTTTGTTGTTTAAAACGCGATACGTGATGTGAAGGATTTTCTTATTTTTAGACGGATTGTTTTTCTTGTCAGTTTGGCAAGTTGGTTAAGATTGGAAGGAAGAAAGGAAGGAAGGGGAAAGGAAGGTAGAGAGAGAGGGCCAGGGGGGCCTCTTGGTGTAAAATCTATTTCTCATTATTCTACAAGTTTACCAACGACAGTTACTTACAATTTGTTCTCACACTTTCCAATTATTTTCTACAACCTACTTATTTTTCAAGCATGCGTAAAAATTTTCTAAAAACCACTTATTTTTAGAAAATGAAAAAAAAAATTTGATTAGGCCTATCAGTTAAAATTTTATGAAATAATGCTCAATATCATAAAAATTCCTTAAAATAGTAAATATTTCTCAAAAATTTTCTCAAATTGCCAAACAAAGGAAAAATTACAAAAAAAATTCGCAGGAATTGTAAGTAGGTGAAATGTCGTTAAAATTAAATCAAAATACTGGAAAAATGAAATGAAACATGAAAATGCAAGCATTTTTTTTTAAAATCATTTTTAGCACGTGAGTTCCATTTTTTTTAAAAAAGTAAAAATATTGTAAAAATCATTCAACTATAAAAAAAATTAAACTATGTCAAATATAGAAAAATTACTCAAAAAATAGTAAAAAGTTGTGAAACTTTCATAAAAATCTATTAAAAAACGTAAAAAAATATTGAATTTTCATTTGAAAAATAGTGAAAAAAAGTTGAAAATAGCACAATATCATTAAAATTGAACAAGATCTCAAAAAAATTCCTCAACATATCAGAATCGATAGAAATTGAATAAAAATTGCAAAAATTTTCACTACTAAGGACATTAAAAAATTGAAATTCTCACGAAAATAAATTAAAATTATATGAAGTTTTGTAAAATTTTGTTAAAAATGCGCGAAACATAAAAAAAAGACACAAAATTAGTGAAAAAGCAGGGAAAATTATTGAAATTTTTGTAAAAACTTTTTAAAATCAAAGAAAAGTGTTGAATTTTCAAAAAAACACAGTAAAAATAACAAAAATTGATAGAAATATTGTCAAAATGAAAAAAAAAATGATGAAAAATTACATAAAAATCACAAAAAAAATCAAGAGAAATTTTCAACATAATCATAAAATTTTTTCAAAATTCATTAAAATGGGTGAATTTTGATGAGAAACATTCACAAACATAAATTTGACAAAACATCATTAAAACGTCTAAAATTTCACTAAAATCGATAAATTTGGTGCAAAAATTGCCTCAAGTGTTATAAAATTTATAGAAATTATCGTAAAAAATGTCCCAAAATTACATAAAAATTTTTTCAAATTGGTACCAAAAGTCAATAAAAATAATAAAATGAAGGTGTTTTTAGAAATTTTCAAAAAATTTACAATTTCAATAGTTCTCAGGTTATTTTGGACAATTTTCTTAAGATTTTCCTCGTCTTTTTGAAGATTTTTTGATTATTATTTTCAAGATTACTCGTTTTTATCAATTCTCAAATTGCTTTTATAGGAGTTCCTTGACATTTATGGCCATTTCAAACATTTTCGAAATGTTTTACAAGATTATATGGGCAATTTATGCATCTTTTCAAATTCAGGGCAGCCCACACAAAAAATCGATGGTTTTGAAAATGGGGAGAAAAACATTGACAGCAAAAATCTCGAAAACTAAGCTTCCTAGAAAAAACTAATCACTTGTCGCAGAAATAGAATTTCAAGTTCTAAAATTTTCATTCCTAGCCTTTTTTTCGTAGAACCCTTAGTTTGGTCAGAAAATCAATTTGAATGGGAAATTTAGCCCATATACAAGTCGATGGTTTCGAAAATGAGAAAAAATTTCCATAAATATGGATTTTTGGCCGAACCAAGGGTGCTATGGAAAAAACGCTAAGAATCAAAATTGTAGAGCTTAAAATTTTCTTTCTGTTAGAAAATATTAGTTTTTTTCCTGGGAGGCTTAGTTTTCGAGATTTTTGCAGTCAAAGTCTCTTTTTTTTCATTTTCAAAATCAACGACCTTCTATGTGAACCATCCTTTATTTTTTTGGATATTCAACAATTTCGTGATATTTACCAACATTTTCGAAACATTTTACAAGATTCTATCGAATATTTTTACCAATTTTCAAACGATTTTCGTAAAAATTCGTCTTTTTTCCCGACATTAAACGATTTTTGGCACTCTCGCAAACATTTTTTAGACATTTCGAAAAAATTGATTGACATTTCATAAATTTTTAAACCATTTTTATAAAAATATCAATGATTTTTTTGCACTGTACGCACCTCGATACTTATATTTCATCAATCTTACAATATTTTCACGCCTACTTCTCACAAATTCAATCATTTTTCTCATATATCATGCAACTTTTATATTTTGACATTTTCACACCGTTTTGAATGAATTTCGCGTTTTCAAAAATTTATACGCGTCATTTTCACGAATTTCAAAGTGGATTTCACAAACATAAATTTTTTCTCAATTTCGAGAGAAAAAATTCGTCGAAGAATAATTTTTCCCATTTACATATTTCGCTACTTACAAAGGTAGAAAAATTCCGGCATAACATTTACCCTACTTTGACAAACAAAATTCCTGGCTCGATGCAAAATTTTCGCTCGTTTTCCAAATCTCATCCAACCATATATAGTCAACTTCCACCGAATGTAGGTATATGATAAGGAGAGGGGGGCAGTTGCAAAAGTTTCATTTATAATAGAAAAAGTTGGCTAGCTCGACGTTTAAAAAATTCGCCCGATGTGGTGCACGTAGCAGCGGAGGGACAGAAAATGAGAAAATATCGAAGTTCGACGTGACAACCTAATCACCGGATACATTCAATCCAGATTACCAGGTTTACGCCTCGCTCGCCGATTCGAATCCGCGTATCAAGCAGACTAGTTTTGTAATCAAATGTCCACCTGCAGCACCTACATCCATAATAACCTATTCGCAATACCATGTACGGAGCCCATTTCCTCGTTATTTTACGTTAAAAATTTTCCAGCTTATTTCGCAACCGCCATCAAAATAACACGAGCGAAAATTTTCCATTCTAGACGATATTTTCAACCTTCATCCCTTCAAAGAATTACATTTTTTTTAACCCCTCGGTCTTCTTATTACCTTTAATTCATGCAGAAACCTGATTCGTTTATTTTTCTGGTCTTCGCTTCTTCATCGCCATCATCTCATCTCATCTCTTGTACGGTGGTTTTGCTTTTCAGATCGTTCGCCTTTTTTTCCCCCAGTCTTTCGTGTATTTTTTTTTTGTCTTTCTAGATCTTTTTCGTTTTCCGTTATTATGGAGGATACCTATTTATTTGCGAGATGGTTCGGTGCATTTTCGTATAGTTACTTTTTTCTATTTTTTCTTCTTTTTTTTTTTTTTTGCAAAGAATTACATTCGTTTTCTCTCTCTCTCTCTCTGTGTTCTTTTCGCTATACACACTTTCGCGAATTTCCTTCCGACGACGGTTTTTTTTCCTCTTTCTTGATTTTCTTCCACGATATAAGTATCTTAATGCGTATGAAGTGTACGATGCATCGCAAATAAAAATAAAAAGAGGAAAAAATGGCAAAGTGAAGATAAAATTCATTTCTATATAGAATAGGGTACTTATTCGAGACGCATTTAACATCCTGTTCTTTTATATAATACCTACGTTCTTGAAAATTACGCTCAACCTTTTCGCGTGTGAGCATTCAGTGGGCCAACAGGTAACACGAGGAAAGGGTAGAAGGATGAAGGTAGTTAATTCATGAATGAACGTTCAACATCAAAGATAAATTTAAATACAAAAAGAATAAAAAGAGAAAAAGTAAACTTACCATTTACAGAAGACCTGTCAGATATACGTTCAGAAAATTTCAAGTTCCTGGAAAAAAACAGGAAGAAAAACACGAATTAAAAACATTAGTATTTTTATGAGAGATTTAAAAGATACGATTATTTGAAAAAAGTAGGTACTGTGAAGTTTTGAAAGACCATCAAAGGAGAACAATCTAGTACCAATATTTTTCTTTCAAGAAACGATAAATTGGTAAAAAAATTGGTATTATTTGAAAAGTTTTGGTAGATCATTGAAAAAAAAAATGCTGATTTTTTTTCAAACAATTGCTCTATTTCTTTGGCCAAATTTGGTATTGAAGAGAAATGTCACATCAAAAGATCAGTAGCGAAGCCATGATTTTCATAGGTGATATGGTGACGACGGGGGAGGGGGGGTCTTTCAAAATAATGATGACATGTTTCGGAAAATCGTATTCCAAAAGCAAAATAAGGTAATTTTTTGAACATTTTACAGAAAATCATCAACTTCAAAAAAGGGTCAGTCACTTTTTGACCTCTACTCCAACCTTAGTTAGCTATGCCAATGTCAAAGAAAAAATTTTTGATACCTTCACCTGTAATCCAAATATGGTTGATTTTGAAGACAGCTGACTTTTAGAATTACAAAACGATTGTTTTCATAATTTTTTCAATTTCTATCAGAAATTCGTCGTTTTTACATTTTTTATATGATTTTCGAGAGAAGATTTTAAAATGCCATGTAATTGGGTGGTCATAAGGATGAAAGCGAATGGTTGAATTGTGGCAGAAATTTTTAAACGAACGTCAATCAGATTTTGTGGTAATTTTTGTTATTAGAGAATGCAACAGGAGGGATTGGCTTAGCCCTAAAATTGTTTGTGTGAATAATCGATTATTTGAGACCAATTCTAACGAAAGGTTCGTAATTTTTTGTCAAAATTGTTAATCTACGTCGAAATTGCCATTTTTTGGTGAAAATGGTGATTTCAAAGTAGAAATTGTCATTTCAACGTAAAAATTGTCATTTTTGCCTAAATTGGAATTTTTTGGGACAAAATTGTCAATTAAAATTAAAAATTGTCATTTTCGGTTAAAATCGATATTTTTTGTCAATTGTCATTTTCTTTGTCAAACTTGTGAATATTTTAATCAAAATTATCATTTAAATTTTCTTTTTAATTTTCTTTTTAATCATTTTAGGATTTTTTAAAAATGTCATGAACATAAGGTCTGACAAAATGCCTACAAGTCAGGGAAAATGTCAGCATTACGGGCAGATGAACGGACAGACACGTGGTGGATTTTATATATATGGATGGATGGGGTGGATTTGAACTTTCTTGAAAATTTTCAAGTCCAAAAATTAATTTCAGTTCTCAAAAATTTTCAAAGGCCAAATAAGTCTGACAAAATGTCTGAAAGTCAATTTTTCAAGTTGAAACAAATCGAAATTGCCTGTGTGACAAAATTTCTAAAAGTCAGCATTTTATCTGAAATTTTCTAAAAATCTAAATTATTTGTCTGACAGAATGTCTAAAAATCTGCATTATCTGTGAAATTTTTTAAGTTCAAAAAGTCAACGAAAATCTGAAAATTTTTCAAAGTCCGAAAAAGTCTGACATAATGTCTAAAAGTCATCGTGACGAAATTTCGTCAGTTTTTTCGCGAAATTACCCATAGCAAAAGCATATGCCATGCTAAAAACTGAAACCGAAACTTGACCTAAGACAAAAAAAAACTGAAAACCGAAATTGAAACTGGAATGATTTCAGTTTTTCATTGGGAGGGGGGGGGGATAATTCAACTGATTGATCCGGATTTTGAAAAAACCCAAAACCCATTAAAACATGTCCAAAAAGACTGAAAATTGATCAAATCGAGAAATTTAAGAATTATTTCGCTAGCTCCCCCCTCCCCTGTTGCAGAAAGCCAAGAAATTGAACATATCTTATATACATTAAGAAAAAATAAATCTTTAGTAAGTCTCAGAACAGCTGAAAAAAATGAAAGTACAGATTTAAAAAGTTACATTGAGTAGAACATGACTTTTCCCTGCTTTTTAACCTAGAAAGTGTCTAGTCTCCAAAAAATTTAGTATTTTTCCCCGGAATTTTCGAAAAATTGTCGAATATTGGAAAAAATAATTGGGCAGCTTAAAATTTTGAGATGAATTATTTTGGCAGTTCCTTTCGAATTCAATGTGTGCAAAAGATTCTCTTCATAATTTTGTGAAATTGTATACTCTTTCGATTTAATAAAATGGGAAGGAATTTGTGATATTTTTTTAACCATCAAATTCTAGCTGAAAGATCCAGGAATTGCTGATTTTTACAATTCCTTGAATTTTAATCCAAATGTGAAGGTTGCGATAAATTGTTTTGGGTTCTGTCGAAAATTCTGACTCGTTTTACATTGGCTCCATTTCTTTATGATATTGTCAGCTTCCACTTTCTGCTTATAAAAATGTTCATTTTTTCTACAATTTTTTTGTGTTCACTCAGAAAATTTTGAGTTTTCAATTTTTTTCAATTTGAACTCAAATGATGCTATTTTTTAAAACTTTTTTCATGATATCGATCGAAAAAATCTGACCTTCACACAATCACACACCTCCTCAATGTCGATCTTAACAATTTTTACAATTTCAATACTGAAATTTTTCTTTTCAAAAGTTTTTAAAAAATTCTATTAGGAAAACGACGATTTTCAATATTTTTCAATTTCCAATTAAAATGAGATTTTAAAAATTTTCAGTTTTCCCATTTTGTTATGGGAAATTGCAGATTTCTTAATAATTCTAATTTTTATGCAAATATGTTTGAAAAAAACAATGTTTTATAACTTTCGCATTTGCCAATTATTTTTTGAATTTTTTTCAGAAATTTTGAAATTTTTTATTCAAAAAAGTCTCCGCTATTTCTATATTACCCATGAAATAGGATATGATTTTGCTTATTGTATTTTTTCAAGTCCATAAAAACTTGATATTTGAAATTTCATTGAAATTTTTCAAGTTCAAAAATTCTTGATTATTTGTTTAACAAAATTCAGCATTATCTCTGAAATTTTCAAGGTCCAAAAAGTCAGTGGAAATCTGAAAATTTTCCAAGCCCAAAAAGTCTGACGAAATGCCTGAAATTCGGTGTAATATTTGAAATTTTCCAAATTCAACAAGTTTGCCTAACAAAATATCAGAAAGTTGAGTTGATTTGTAAAATTTTCAAAGTTCAAAAAGTCAATGAAAATCTGAAAAATTTTTCAAGTCCAAGAAAGTCTGACATAATGTCTAAAAGTCAGCGTAAAGAAATTTCGTTAAGGAATTTCGTCAGTTTTTTCGCGAAACCCACAGTAAAAGCTTATCGTATACTAAAAAGCGAAGTTTCATAACTTTTGCATTTGCCCATTACTTTTTGAATTTTTTCCAGCAATTTTGTCACTTTTATTCAAAAATGCAAATTCTTTGCAAAAGAATGACCAAAAAACAATCCCCATTACCAGAAATACAAACGTTCTATAGCCATCTTCTTCCCTTCGTATCTTTTCTCTATTTCCAAAGAAACCATTTTTATTATCTTTTTACAGCACTGCAAGAAAAAATCTATCACTCATAAACATATCTCTACATACTCAAAATATGCGTATTTCGATTCGTACATAAAACTAAACTTCGTACCCACTTCCACGAACGAATCGCAGATAATTTCGTAGATTATTTTCGAATCACTGCTGTATCTAATATGCCCCATCGCATCGGCAATTCACCTCCAAAAAAAAAACCCTCGATGTTCGTATGCTCTGTTGCTTCGACGTGAAAGCAAAATATGCACTACGATCGGTGTCGATGTCGGTGGCAAAAAAAATAAGGCCAACGGCGATATCCTCAATTTTCTCCATTTACGAGGCAAAAATTCGGATAAAAATACCAATATAAAATTATATCGTTGAATATTTCCCATTTATAGCCGCATTATACGCTTTTTAGAGTCAAAAGTAGTCATCCTTGCGCTATTATCTTTCGAAATCCATCTACTTTTCAAAACTCGTACTTTAATACGCCCACGTAAAATAAAGTAGATAGAACCGAGGAAGGAAAAAAAAAACGACAGCGGCCAACGAACGAACAAAAAAGACAGCGAAATTTCGGCCGGTAAGAAATTGAAAAGCTGACCACGTAATATAAAGCTTTCTACCTTAAAAAAAAAAAAAAAACTACCGTAATACCTATCTAGCTATACCGAAGAACAATTTATTATTTCATTCATCATTGTCACAGACTTGGAAGTTTCAACATTCGATGTTCAAACATTCAATATTTATTTTCCACGTTGCGTTGCCTTAGTTATAACTTCGCCTGCTACAATTAAACTTAAACTTCTTGGCATGTGGTGTTATTTTCGGTGTTTTTCCGACCATTTTTTTTCAAACAGGGGGAAGACGAGAAGAGGGATAAAAACAGGGGTAAAAAACCTCTCTAAGTATAATATATTTTAAACTCGGTGTTGTGGTACGTATACCTACATATAATAATTTATCCTTAAATTATTTCATTATGGTGGAAATTTTTTTTCAGTTAGTATTATTTTTCCCGAATGATTTGCATATGAAACGAATTTTATAAATTACTACCAACGATCCTTTGTGAAATAAAAGCTAATTCCGAGGACGAATTTTCCCACGAGAGTTGGAGTAATTTTTATGATGGGAAAAAAAACCCAAAACAAGATGAAGTGGTTCCAACATTCCGAATATTTTCACACTAATTTATAAATAATAATTCGCCAAAGAAAAGGGAAAATTTGCCAGTTACCGTTGTAATTTTCAACACCAAAACAAACCCAGACCGAATAGAATTTTGAAAAAAAATTCGTCCAAACGAAAAATTAAACCAATTTTGTATTTTTCCTTTTTTTTTCAGCACCTTTAAATATTTTGACAATTAAAACGTAATCATCTTAACAAATCTTCGAGTAATTTATCATCGAGCGTAGGTGTTCCATCTCGATTTAATAAAAAAATAGGTGAAATTTTTCCTCTCGTTTGTTTCATTTCTTTTGATAGGACTATCCAGTTAATGAAACGAAATTGGTTTTATAGAGATTTTTACGTCCACTAAAAATATTTCCGTTTGTTTTTCTGTTTCATTTTCGAATAATTTCGGGTATTTTTTTTTTTAACTTCATCTGGATATTTCTCGAAAATAACGGCGGAATAATTACGAACAGGGTTTTTTTTTCAACAATCGACTACATCAATTTGTGGCCTTCTGTTTTCATCTAAAATTCCACTCGCACGCAGTTTCATCATTATTTTCTGTTTTCTTATTCGTTCGCCGGATAGAAAACAAACAAAACGTATTTTCTCGTGTTCTCCTTATTGTTCTTTGTGTAGCATAATCATATCCTAATAGGAAGGCAATCAGAAATACGATATTACCCCCTCTCCTCGGCTAAGACAATACCGTCGTGATTGTTTCTTTGTATGATAAAGGAATATAAATTTATTATGAATAAAATCCGGTGTTTGGGAAATTTTTCCAAGCCGAGAGAGAAAAACAGAGAGAGGAAAATTGCCAGCCCCAATTTTTTGCATAATTTTATTTTCATCAACGAGGGAAAAAACTGGCTATAGTTTGATATGCAGAGTCTAAGTATATTTCAGAATATATATTTTTGTTTTTCCTTTTCAATTTTTTTTAAAACATCGATGACGTCAACAAATACATATACCTAGTTACCTATTCAGCAGTTGTAACAAAATGGAGAAAAAAAGTGGAACGAAAGTAACGAAAAAACTTCCGACAAATTGACGTCGAACGAACTTTAAAAAATGATGTCTGTTAATTCAAAATTTATTCCAGACGTAGCTACAGAAAATACCTATTCTTTCTCAATAAAGGACCTTTAAATTTAACATTTTTTTCGAATGAAATTTTTTTTATTTGAAGGTATTTGCAGAAGGAAAGTTACAATTTTCGTGAAAGTTCCACGTTTGATTGTCCGAATTTGTCGTGAAAATTTATCTCATTCTTGAAAAAATATCAACCATGTTTTTTTTTATTCATCTTTGGATATTTTTTCAGCAATTGTGAGAGGAGGGATGTGATAGTGAGAAATTTCCATCGATGATTTTTGAGTGGAATAATATTTATTCATATTCATAGACACTACAAATAAAAACATTTTGAAGACGAAAATTTCCTCGTAATTTTTTTTTCGATTTTGACGAATTAAGAAAACGTAATTTATTCAATTTAATTCAATTTTTGGTAGTGTTTTCAAAACCTGCATAAAATCTTCATTTTTTTCTTGAAAAAAATAATTTTCAACCACGCCTGAGAAGAAAATTGCGCTAAAATGATATTTCTGAATCAATACATCTTTCCTTAAGACCATTTAAAATCAAACTTTTTGGACTTCTTTTTTTATATTGAAAAAAATTCTGTCGAAATAGGCGCCGTTAAGTAGAAAGAGTCTCAACTCTACTCTCACATTTCTCATCACTTCGATCAGATTCGCAGGGCCAAAGGCGGGATCACGAATACACGTTCATATCCCGGCGTTTCACCTCCGTTACCCTGCGAATGACGACCATCACAGTCGCTGACTCTCTCGAAGAAATCCGGCGACCTTCCCGAGGACGAGAATGGTAACGAGTACCTCGTATGTAGTCCCCACGTGAGATTCGACAGAATATTCGAATGAGAAGCGAAAGAACGTGGTATATATACCATGCTTTTCTGCCACATACTATACCTAAGAGAAGTAAAAATAGCATAGTTGTGCAGTGGGTCCCAAAATTCGGTAGTACGAGTATTTTGTGTACATATGATAGTATGATATCCCCATTTGGAAATCAATTTTGACATCTATCCAAATGTTATGGTTGAGGGCCAGGGGAATTTTCGAGGTGCGTTTGAGTGTCATCAAATTTTCTCACTTTGGATGACTTTTTGGACTTGAAGAATTTCAGATTATAAAGGTGATTCAAATATTGTAAAAATTGTTAAAAATTTTCACAATCGTTTGAAATAATGATTAAATCGGTCAAAAACTCATGGAAATTGTTAATTATCGAAAATTTGTTGAAATGGTCAAAAAATTCTTAACAATCAGCGCAAATTGTGCAAGAATTATCAGAAAATCAAAAAAATTGTTGAAAGTGATGAAAATTATTGAAATCGATATAAAAATGAATGAAAACATCGTAAAAATGGCCTAAAAATAGTGAAACCATCAAAAATCTCGTAAAAAATTTATTTTAAACATGGGAGAAATTATCAAAAAATCATGAAAATCGTCGTTGAATTGGTTTACAAAATTTAGTAGGTAAAACTAATGTTAAAATGGTTCAAAACAATAAAAATTGTGGAAAATTTTGTAAAAATTGCTGAAATTAAAACGAAAATCGGTGAAAAAATACCGTAAAAAGGGTAAAAAAAATCATGAAAACTGTCGAAAATGTTGTTGAAATTGTCAAAATTCTGTCAAAAACCAGTAAAAATACTGTAAAAATTGTAAAAATTATCAAAAAAATAATTTAAAATATGATTACAAAAAATCATGAAAATCGTGAAAAATGTTGTTAAAATTGTCGAAACGTTGGCACAAATCAGTAAAAATATTGTTGGTAAATAAACAATGAAAATCGTGAAAAATTTTGTGAAAATTATTGAAATTACCGAGAAAATCGGTAAAAAAAATCCTGTAAAAGTAACCAAAAAATCTATAAAACTGTTGAAATTTTAATAAAATACATTTGAAAAATGAAAAAAATTATGGAAATTATAAGAAATGTTGGTAAAATTATATTATCAAAAATTTCACAAAAAACAATAAAATTCAATAAAAATGGGCATAAAAGGATGAAAACTGTGGAAAATCTCGTAAACATTGTTAAAATTAAAAAAAAATCTTTTAAAATATGGGTAAAAACAAATATAAAATAATGAAAATCGTCAGAAATGTTGCTAAAATTTTCAAAATGTCAACAAAATTTTGTAGCAATATTATTAAAACTGTCCAAAAACAACGAAAATCGTCGAAATTGTCACGCAAATCAATAAAGAATATCGCAGAGATGACCAAAAAATCATAAAAGCCTTTAAAAATCTTGTGAAAATTGTTAAATTTTTTATAACAAATTATTTGAAAAATGAAAAAATTGATCAAAAAATCATGAAAATCGTCAGTGGCGTAGCCAGACTTGCCATCAGGGGGGGGGGGGGGCTTTCACGAAAAAAAATAAAATTTCATGAAAAATTTTTAAAAA